>BQNB010115793.1:0-21487 GCA_026074375.1 Tanacetum coccineum
GAGCAAGAGAGAGCCACAGTGACGTTTGGGTTCTAATTCACTAAGGATTTAGAATATTCTCTAGGGTTACTATACAATTGTAGTAGGCTGATTTGGAACCCGAGTTGATTATAGAGTAACCCTAGAGAATATTTTAAATCCTTAGTGAATTAGAACCCAAAGTACTCGAAACAAGTAAAATCTACTTGGAAGAGTTTAATAGATTTTGGTAAGCGAACCTTGGAAGATGTTGAAAAGAGCCATGTGTAGGTCGTGATGTGTAGGACACATACCTCTTGGAGGGCTGGACCCACTGAATAGAATAATCGAGGGACTAGATGCCGTCAAATGTTTCAAGATTTTTGTTGACACGTCGAGGACTGGATCATATCCGGACACCCGACCAATATGTGACCCGAAGGTTAGGAAGAACTATTAAGTTGAGGAGATAGTAGGAAAGACTATCATGTTGTGTGAGACTAGATCTGGATAAATAACGAGAAAGTATAAGAGCTAGATGTCTGAACTAGGTCTTTAGGGGAATCAAAATAAACCCCACTTGAAGAGCCCAGATTGATAGAGGACTAGTGTGTTGAGTTGAGGGAATGGAATTTTTCCTGTTATTGATTGTGATTGAGAATTTGAGTTGAATTTCGGGGGGCGAAATTCCTTTAAGGGGGGTTAAACTGTGATAACCGGTAACTTGTCCAGGGTTAAGTATTATAAAATATTGTAATTTCCTATCAGAGTCTTTTGATTTTGTCGGCTTTATTGGCAGAAAGCTAAAAAGTTGACTTCGGTTGACTTATTTTGCGTGAAACGGTTACGGATTAACCGGGTGTTGAGAGAGTTTTGAGTCCCAAAAGTGAATCACTTTTGATTCATCTATCCATATGGGAGTGTTTATGTTGTCATTTTAATGCGTTCCGGGAAGTTTTCCCGTGTTTCGCGAGAATCGTCATGCAGCGCGTACCGGCACGACAGTTAATTTGAAAACGGGTTTAATAATCATAGGTGAATTAAACGAACTTATTTAATAAGTAATTTCGTGATTTGAAGTAATGTTTGTCTAGAACATAAATCGTGGAGGTGCGAATTAAAAGTTATCAAAAAACGGGCGTTTTAATGAAATTTGAGTTAAGCGCGTATCGATCGTAAAAATGAAATTTGTGAGCGAAGTATAAAGTGATAAGATGAATTGATTTTTAAGTCGATGAAAACTTTTAAACTGATAGATAGGTTTCTGGTTTTGGATTAAAGTAAACTCCGTATTTTGGTCGCGTCACGTCCAATAAATGTCCAAAATGAATTTTTGGGAAGTCTAAGTTGGAAATGTATCGTGTAAATAACCGTCGGATATATAACGGAAAATTGTTTTTTGCCTGCGAGCGTGCGCAGCGCCGCGAGCGCGTAGAGCTTCGGGAAATATTTTAAAGTCAAATTTTTTTAGTTTTACGCGAACCCGACACGAAAAGAAGCCATCCCGAGCACCTAGGATGCTTTGGCCGGTTAGGGACAAAAAGAGGGAACACTGTAACAACCCATAATTTTCATCACTGTAATTTCCACTTATATTATATTGAATACTACTTTTTCACGGGAAAATTTGTGCTTTATTCCATTATGTGACATAGTTTACATTTCTAAAGTAAACGAGCTCACGCAACTACCTATGCCAATTCTATCTACGTTTATATCAAGTAAAAACGTCCAAATTAGTCAAGTCTATATTTTAATATCATTATACAAATACATTATCCATATTAACATACTTTTCAAAAAGTTATTTCAAAATGAACTTTATCCGTTAACGTTTATATCAAACCCTAATCGAATCTAAACTCTAAATCTAAAACCCTAGTTTCGTCTATACGAAACCAAAACCAAAACATAATCCGAAACCCAATTAACACTAAACCTTGATCCTAAAACCTAACCCCTCCTAAATCTTAAACTATACACGGCTTAAACCCTAAATCAAAAACCTAAAACCCGTAAACCTTAATCTTAAACCCGTAACACTTAACCTAGTTAAACTTTAACCCCGTAAACCCTAATCCTAGTCCTAAACCTTGATCTTAACACTAATCTAAATCCTAATCCCTCCTAATCTTAAACCCTAGCTTATTAAACTTATAAACCTAAAACCTATGACCCATTAAAACCGTAACACCCTATGTCTATTTCAAACCAAGTCCTAAACTAGTTTGAACCCACACCATACATTTCAAGCAGCTCCATCACCACCTTGTAACTTTCTTGTCACCGTTACAACATCAATCTTGCTCTCCAAGTCTTTCCCATCCACACCTTTCCACCTTGTCATGCTATCTCCTAGCTCATCCTAGTCATCAACCTTGGCTTCCACTCCATTCAACTTGCAGCCTACCCCAAGTATTCTTGGCCTCTAAGGTGTAAAACTTGGCCACCAAGTCTTTCGACCCCTATATAAAGCCGTGACATTCATTCATTTAAAACACACACTCAAATTTAAATACACATTCAAAACAGATACTATCCGTGTTCTAGAGAAGCTAAGGAAAAAGCACAAGACATTTTCGAAGCCAAGGTTTAAGGAAAAGAGGTCTTAATTCGGTCTTAAAGCCATTGGGTTCATTTCGTCCATTTCAACCCATTTCATTTCCTCATCGAGCTCTAGTAAGCCTAAACTATGTTTTATGCATTCATGTAATACCTTAGATCATGTACAAACTCTGTTTTAATCATTCCATGCATCAAAACCACGTCAAAAACCTTATTTGGTTTTCTAAATCTAAAACCGTGACTTAAAGGGGTCTATTGTAGGGCCCTAAATCATTCAAATTCTATGAATAAGCTAGCATAAGCTTGCTATCATCTTAATAAGCTCCTAAGTGTCTATAAGATCCCATGAAATAAGCCCTTGAATCCTAAGTTTTTTTTATCTAAATTTTCAAAACCAAACTTGTCCCCTAAAACCCTAATTTTCATTCGCAAACCATTTTCATAAGCCCTAATAAGTTTAAGCCCCTAACTGATACTATAAGCAGTTCCCATAAATTCTTTTAACGTTTCTATAAGCTTTAAAACGAATTCTAAAAGCTTAAACCCATCAGGTTTCTTTTTAAAACTCTAAACGAACCAAACGCGACCCATTTTACATATTTAAGCTCATAAGATGTTTTGATAAGTTATAAGCTCGTAAAAGCTTCTTATATTAACTTATTTTTACAAGTCATAAACTGCAAAATAGTTTCAAACTAAAACACGTAATTATGAATTTTGTGACTAAACCGTAACGAATTTTTCATGCTTCATGGATATATATTGTAACTATTGAAACATTATAAACTATTGGGGCCAAAAATGTCAATATCCTAAACCATGAAACCACAGGGAACTAGTGTTTGCAACTTTCAAATTAAAAATAGTAATAATTTATATAAAAATATAATTAAAGGTTCAAAAGTGTAAATTAATATATAACCAAGGGTAAATATTTAGTCATTCTTTCATATTCCAAAAGGTATAAAATGTAATATTTTTTATATTATTAATTATATAAAAATATATTTAAATAATATAAGACTCGATTTTATTAAAACTCGATACATTTATCATTATCAATCGTCGATCGAAACATTATAAAACAATTATGTTATATAATTAACGTAATTTATCATCGACTAGCTTTTGAAGAAACTTAAAATCATAACGTATCACGTTACTAGGGAATTTCATGTGAGGGTTTTCATTTGAGTATACGTTTTGACGAGTTTGCTGGATTTACGATTTAAAGTGTCCCTACTCCTTCCAAACGCTACGCATGACCTCCATGAATTATGATAGCCGAACATGATACAATATTCATAAATTACTAAATCAAAGTAATATGTATGTTAAACATTATGAAGTTTTGAAATATAAACAATCAAACTAAGACTTGACATATTACCCCAGGTTGCGTGACGAAGCCGTTACTTTCATTTCATATACTTTTGCCATCAATTAAATTTCCCTGTTAAGGTTAGTTCATAGCCTCTTATTTAATCTTTTGAATGTTAAATAAACCCGCATGGAATACATGCTATAAAACCAAGACTGCAAGTGATTTCCTTCACCAACTTAAAAATTCCAGATAAATTATTGCCTAAGGTACCTTACAGTGCCACTATTTCCATATCATAAACCATTAATTACTTATGTGTAAACACAAATATTGTGAACAGATCTATTGGGGGTGGCGACTCCCGTTTGTATACCCGTTCATAGGGTAGCCAAACGCACTATATTTAACCTAATAGGTAACCTGCAGTTACCTTTTCACAAGGGACATTTTGTTCTTAACCACTGTCACTACGGTGATTCCAAGTAAACGATTGATGTAAATAGCTTTAAGGCAATAATATACTCTTTTCATGAATAATTGTACTCATTACAATTATTAACTATTTAAAGGGTTGTATAAACAACGTAACCCACTGTCTATTTGAAAAAAAAAAGGAACCCCCCCCCTATTATTCAACTATTATCATAACCTATGAATTTTACACAACCCATGGAGTTGACTTTTTTAGCAAGTTTATCTCAGTTAATTTTGTAATGAGCATCTTATGGTACGGAGTGGCACGGACTTGAAGATGCAAATTTATTATCATTCACCTTTATGTTACTAGATTTTTGGGAACCTCATCTTTTTGTAAAAACTCTGATGAATAAATGAATAATAACAAAATTACCAAAACGTCTCTTTATGAGTCGTTTTCTTTGATTATGTCTGTTGATCCATGAAGTAATACCCTAGATTAGCTTTCCGCTGATAAAAAAGTCAAAAATTAGGGTGTACGAGATTGGTATCAGAAGCTTCATTGGTTATAGTAGAACAAGGGTAAAAACCTAAACTATAACTACTTTTTCCATCCAAGAAAGTCCTCCGTGCCACTGCAGTTTCCAGAATAGTATGTGTAAGAAATTTCCATTGCAGATAATACACTACTATTATATTATAAATAAATAACTTATGTTATTTCTACTGGGTTGTTATATAGTCATGTCTCCCCCCCCCATCCTATTATCCCTATCGATTTCTGATGTTGAGAATACCCTTTTCTTCTACACCCTCTCCTAAACATAATCCCAAGCTTCACTAGACTATTTCCCAGCCTCACCAGGAAACACCTCTCCTAACTTTTCAGATGATTTAACTAAGGATCTTTTAGCCTCACTGGCCCTCTCACCTTTTTATAATGACCAATATATGAAGGTCATGCAAGCATAAGATGTCTACTGATAATGAATTACCTATTCCACCACAAGATCCTATTGCTCCACTGACTATTTTGCCTCCATCTCCAGTGTTATCACTATTACTAATGTTTGATTCATGACATTTCATTCCTCCCCCGAAAGAAATCACCACCTAAAGACACTGAGACACCTGTTTACTCACCCATCCAAAATCTCCATCTTCCATCAGTAAGATCTTCATCACCGGTTTAGGTCAACAACACCACTACCAAAGACTAACCCATTGATAAGTCTATCTTCGCAGAGTTAGATACTCATTATGATCATACCGCAACCACTAGAATTTTTTTTGAGAACCAGTCCCCGAAAAACCTAATGAGTCAGATCCATGTTAGGGTGTCTACTTCGCGCTAGAAGTCTTAGATTTCCAAAAATTCTCCGTTATATCCTGCAATGTGATATCAAAGAATAATCACAAATCTTTGTATAATAATGAGAATTTTCATACCTTAACTTATGATATGACTATATCATATTATGGATTCTTATTCTATGTTGTCTTGTATATATTGATAGAATGCCTCCCAAAAGAACATCAACATCTGCAGCACCAACTATGACTCAGGCTGCCATCTGGCAACTAGTTGCTGACAGTGTTGCTGCTGCTCTGGAAGCACAAGCTACTAACATGGCAAATACTGACAATACAAATAGGAACCCCAAGCCAAGAGAAACTCCTGCTGCAAGAAAATGTATTTACAAAGAGTTTAAGAGTTGCCAACCTTTCTACTTTAATGGTACGAAAGGAGCTGTTGGTCTCATCCGTTGGTTTGAGCGAACTGAATCACTATTTTCTCATAGCAACTGTACCGAGGACTGCAAAGTGAAATTTGCTACTGGTACTCTCACCGAAGATGCCTTGTCCTGGTGGAATTCCTATGCTAAACCTATTGGAATAGAGCAAGCCGACAAGATCGCCTAGACTGAATTGAAAAGGCTCTTGACCAATAAGTATTATCCTCAAACTGAAGTCAGGAAAATGGAGGATGAATTTTACAACTTGGTTGTAAAAGGAAATGATCTCAAGACTTATGCTAGATGATTACAAGAATTGGCAACTTTATGTCCAAACATGATGCCAAATAATGAGAAACTTATGGAAGTTTTCATCGGGGGATTGCCCCAAAGCATTGAAGGAACCGTTACTACATCAAAGCCTCAAACTTTGGAAGAAGCCATCAACATAGCCCAGTGGATATTGAATCAGGTGCTAAAGCATGGTTCTGTGCAAGGAACCAACGAGCACAAATGAAAGTTTGATGATAGAAGGAACACCACCAACAATGACAACAACAACTACCCTAATAATCGTGACAACAATAACTACCCCAATGATCGCAACAACAACAACTACCAAAATAACCGTAACAACAACAATAACAACCATTACCACCAACAGCAGAATAGAAGACAAGAAACTGTCAGGGCTTATGCTACAACCCCAACTGAGAACAAAAAGTATACTGAAAACAAAAGGTACACTGGAAACCTTCTTTTATGTACAAGATGTACCTTGCATCACATAGGATTTTGCACTATCAAGTGTCAGACTTGCAACAAAGTGGGTCATTTGACCAGGGACTGTAGAAACAAAGGACATCTATCTCCAGACATCACTCTATCATCCAACTAAATCTCGGGATGAGATTTATTTAAGGTTGGGATCTGTAACAACCCTAAATTTTCATCAATGTAATATCTACTTATTGTATTAAGTACAACCACTTTCATGGGAATATTTTTTTATTCCATCCATTATGTAACATAGTTTACATAACCAAAATAAACGAGCTCACGCAACTACCAATACCAACCCCATCAACGTTTATGTCAAATAAACATTATAATATGTCAAGCAATATATTCAAATATCAATACGTTATCTATTTAACATACCATTTATAACATTTTTTTAAAACGAACCTTATACGTTAACACTTAAACCAAAACCCTAATCATATGTAATATTTTTATGCAATTCAAAGGTACAAGCTTTCAAGGCATGTGTACAAATTTCTAATGCATCATAATTTAAATATCCTTTCCCACCAAAACCCTAGTATAACTTCTTAAAGCTCAATATACAACCCGGTTATGCACAATAATCAAATTTAAACTTACCCGTAAACCTTAATCCTAGTCTAAACCTTGATCTTAACACTAATCTATAATCCTTATCCCTCACTATATCTTATATTCCCTACCTATTTAAACTTAAAAACCTAAAACCCGTAACCTATTAAAACCGTAACACCCTAAGTCTATTTCAAACCAAGTCCTAAACTAGTTTGAACCCACACCATACATTGCAAGCAGCTCCATCACCACCTTGTAAGTTTCTCGTCACCATTACATCATCAATCTTGCTCTCAAAGGGCCTTTCTCCTCCGCGTCACCTGCTTCTTGATTAATCCGAATCGTGCCACACCCCTTCCACTATTGTCATGTTATCTACTTGCTCAATCATAGTCATCAACCTTGGCTTCTACTCCATTCAACTTGTAGCCTACCCCAAGTATTCTTGGCCTCCAAGGTGTAAAACTTGGCCACCAAGTCTTTTGACCCCTATATAAAGCCGTGACATTCATTCATTTAAAACATACACTCAAATTTAAACACACATTCAAAACAGATACTAGCCGTGTTCTAGAGAAGCTAAGGAAAAAGCACAAGACATTTTTGAAGCCAAGGTTTAAGGAAAAGAGGTCTTGATTCGGTCTTAAAGCCATTGGGTTCATTTCGTCCATTTCAACCCATTTCATTTCCTCATCGAGCTCTAGTAAGCCTAAGCATTGTTTTATGCATTCATGTTACACCTTAGATCATGTACAAACTTTATTTTAGTCATTCCATGCATCAAAACCACGTCAAAAACCTTATTTGGTTTTCCAAATCCAAAACCATGACCTAAAGGGGTCCATTTGGGGCCCCAAATCTTTTGAATTCTATGAATAAGCTAGCATAAGCTTGCTATTATCTTAATAAGCTCCTAAGTGTCTATAAGATCCCATGAAACAAGCCCTTGAATCCTAAGTTTTTTTATCTAAATTTTCGAAACCAAACTTGTCCCTTAAAACCCTAATTTTCATTCGCAAACCATTTTCATAAGCCCTAATAAGTTTAAGCCCCTAACTGATCCTATAATCTGTTCCCATAAACTCTTTTAACGTTTCTATAAGCTGTAAAATGAATTCTAAAAGCTTAAACCCATCGGGTTTCTTTTTAAACTCTAAACGAACCAAACGCGACCCATTTTACATATTTAAGCTCATAAGATGTTTTGATAAGTTATAAGCTCGTAAAAGCTTCTTATATTAACTTATTTTTACAAGTCATAAACTGCAAAATAGGTTTCAAATGTAAAAACACGTAATTATGAATTTTGGACTAAAACCGAAACGATTTTCGTGCTCAGGGATATATATTGTAAATATTGAAACTTTATAACTTTTGGGCCAAAAATGTCAATATCCTAAATTTGAAACCACAGGGACTTGTTTTGCCAACTTTTAAAGTTAAAGGTTAAATTTATATAAAAATATAATTAAAGGGTTAAAAGTGTAAATTAATATATACCAAGGGTATATATTGTCATTTTCATATTCTTAAAGGTATAAAATATAATATTTTTATATTATTAATTATAAAAATATATTTAAATAATATAAGACTCGATTTTATTAAAACCCGATAAATTTATCATTATCAATCATCGATCGAAACATTATAAAACATATTATGTTATATTATTAACGTAATTTATTCATCGACTAGCTTTTGAATGAAAAAATTAAAATCATAATGTATCACGTTACTAAGGGATTTCATGCGAGGGGTTTCATTTGAGTATACGTTTTGACGAGTTTGCTGGACTTACAATTTAAAGTATCCTAGCTCCTTAAACGCTACTGCATGACCTCTGAATTATGATAGCCCGAACAGTGATACAATATTTTCATAAATTAATAAACCAAAGTAATATGTATGATAAAACTTTATGAAGTTTTGAAATATAAACAATCAAACTAAGACTTGACATATTACCCTCAGGTTGCGTGACGAGGTCGTTACTTTCATTTCATATACTTTTGCCATCAATCAGATTTCCCAGTTAAGGTGAGTTCAAAGCCTCTTATTTTAATCTTTTGAATGTTTTATAAACCCGCGAGGGGGATACATGCTATAAATCATGAATGCAAGTGTTTTTCCAACTGTATGCTATCCAGATATATTATTGTCTAAGTACCTTTCAGTGCCACTATTTCCATATCATGAAACATGAATTACTTGCGAGTAAACGCAAATATTGTGGATAGATCTATTGGGGGTGACGACTCCAGTTGGTATACCCGTTCATGGGGTAGCCAAACACACTATATTTGACTTAATGGGTAACCTTGGCAAGTTACCTTTCCACGAGGACATTTGTTCCTTAACCAATGTCACTACGGTGATTTCCGTGTTAACGTATTGATGTCATGAGCTTAGGGCAATAATACTATTTTTTATGATAATTGTACTCATTATAATTATTACTATTTATGGGTGTATAACAATGTAACCCACTATCTATGATGACTTGTATTCAACTATTTATCATAAACATATGAATTTTACTCAACCATTGTGTTGACTTTTTTTAGCATGTTTATCTCAGGTAATTGAGCAACTTATGGCACGGAGTGCCACGAACTTGAAGATGGCTAAATTATTATCATTTAAACTTTATGTTTCTAGATTTTAGGACCTCTTTTTGTAAAAACTCTGATGAATAAATGAATGATAACAAAATTTTCTAAAACGTCTCTTTATGAGTCGTTTTTTATGATTATGTCTGTTGATCCATGAAGTAATACCCCAGATTAGCTTCCGCTGCTATATGTTAAAAATGGGGGTGTTACAAACACCAATGCATTTTTTTAGCTACTAGGATCCTTGCATGGTACATATATTTTGTCTTGGCCTCAAACATGCATCACATACACCATTTCAAAATCAAACAACAAAAATTATCGGGTTGAGAAACACTATCGGGTTGATATTTGGTAGTCTTGGGTTATAGAAAACTACGCTTGGGTAGTCGGTTTCGCATTCTTATAGCTTTTCAAAACCCTAAATTGTAAGTTGTGTAAATTTTATTTAAGTTGTACTTTTGTGCTTCTTATGGTGTCTAAATGTTAGTTGTACAAGTTGATCGTCGTGAAAATCAAAATTTGAAAACGAAACATATGAATAAAAAGTGTGTTTGTTTGCGTCAAATACAAAGAGAAAAGGACAAGAAATGGTCACTTTTAAATTATGGTTGTGGTGGTGAATTTATTTTGAGTCAAGGGCTTATTAAGCTAGTTAGGCTTATTTGGTGTTTGGGCTTGGTTTGTTTAGTTCGGCCCAACCGAAAGGAAAATGGGTTATTGGGCTCGGCCCATGGTATGCGTTTAATTACGCATACCTTTGACCATTAAAAACGAGCTTAAATGACTAAAAAGGTACCAAAAATACCTTGCATTTATCTGTTTTGCATTTGTATTGTGCAGGAAACGGATATCCAAGAAAAGGACAAAAACGATGGTGTGTACTATATTCAAGTAACCCTTAAAAAGTTCACCAAAGTAATCCGAGATTAGTATAGGAGTTTATTCCCAGGTCGTTTATCCCCAACGATGAGTGAATTGGAAAGTCGAGAGTTGGTTTGACATTTGATGTTTGAATGGAACAAGATTTGGATTTGATTTTAAAATCTCGGGATCAAATATGCAACTACCTAAAAAACGATAACTGGAACACAATTTAACTGAAAATCGTAAATGAAATGTGAAAAAAACTAACCCATACAACTCCACTCACATTTATTATCAAAACCAAATTAACCACCCCCTCCACCCACTCTCGCAATTTTTTCACTTTTAATAAACCCTAATTGACTAAAAAGTAAGATTAAAGAAAACTAGAACGAAAACGGAGTTAATTTGAGCTTGAAAACACGAAAAACGTGAACGGGAATGAATCCCGTTCTTTAAAAAACGAAATTTTGCAATTTAAACCCTACGGAAGCAAAACTAATTTTCCTAGAAACTATATGATAAAAGAAAATTTTCTAAAAAAGAATTATATTTTTTTGAGTTTTTTATAATTTTTTATGAATTAAAAACGATTTCTAAAAGAAAAATTAATTAAAAATACTAAACTTAATGGTAAAAATCTAGAAAAATGCACAAAAGTCCTAAATTGTATAAAGTTTGCAAGAAAAATAAGCTCGATGAAATAGCTTATCAAATAAGCCCCGAAAAGCTTAAAATAAGCTTCGAAGTGCTTATTAAGAAAAAGGAATGAAAATGTGGATAAGTATATAATTTTGCAAAGACTTATCGAAAAAGTCCCAAGGGCGAGTGGTAGTGAGTGTTGGTGTTAAAGCGTTTGGTGAGAGGGTAGAGGTCCCGGGTTCGAGCCTAGGCTCACCTGGGGCTTCCCCTATCCCAAACGTTTTTTAAATTCATTTTTTTTACAAATTTTTAAAAGGCTTAAAAATAAGCAACTTTTACAAAATTAATTTTTTTCTAACCCACTAATAAGCTCTAAAATAAGCAAAATAAGTTGATAGAAATGCTTAATTTACTTTAAGTAAAAAAAACTAACTGTTTGGCTTTCTTTTAAACAAATAAGCAAATGGAAATGGAAAATAAGCTAAAGCAAGCAACAAGCTATGCCTAAAAAGCAAAAGAGAACAAAAATAAGCAATGACAATAAGCTAAATAGACAGAAAAGCTATAAAGGGCAAAAACACTTAGAATTTTAAACTATGTAGCAAATAAGCTCAAATAAGCTTAAGACAAAACTAAATAAGCTAAAACAGGCTTAAAACTATTCTAAGAAGCATAATTAAACAAAAATAAGCCTAGAAAATAAGCAGAAAAACACAAATAAGCAATTAAGCACTATTGCTAAAGACAGCAGGCACACAGCCTAAGGGACCACTTTTTAGGCTTATTTTTAAGCCCTAAGTGAAACCTTATGGGAATTGGGCTTATATGAGCTTAAAGCCTATCCAAAGGGCTTTCTTAATCAGCAAAAAGAAAATGGTTTGAATCATTTTAAGGGCATGAAAAAGTTAAATGAAAAGGCCTCTAATCACTCAGCACTTGCTGAATGTTTTTGAAGTTTTGAAAACAGAAAAGTGGGTATTTTGAGCTTAAATTAAGATAAGAAAACAGAACCTTATGAGGTTGGGGCCTCAAAACAGATGGAATTTGAACTACAAATAACAAGTTTCAACAATAAAAAGGTAGTTTGATTTAAAGGATAAGCAAAAAAAATGAAATTGAAAAAGCTAGTTTTTAAGAGAAAGACACTTGACCAAATTGGACAGTTTTTTTTTTTGACTTTAACAAAAGTAAACTAAAAGAGACTAATCCTACTCCATTTGACAAATAAAAACAACACTAAAATGACTCTTAAAAGATGGTAAACAAGTCTCAATCCAATAAGCACTATCAAAACTATTTTGAACCACAGTTTTAAAAGAGCAATTTAGAAAAACTTGAAAACACACTTTAAGACCTAAAAACCTTTTAAAACAGATTAATAACAACTTAAATATGCTTGTTAAAGAAAGCCAAATAACCCAAATGGTTTAATAACCAAAATGACCCACTTTGGGCTGTTATCCCAAACACCCCTTTAAGAGTGAAAAATCACTTTTAAGGCTGATTTGTAGAGATTTGAACCAAGTTTTTGAAAAACAGATATCTAACATGCAAAGTTAATCAACAATAAGCATAAAAAGAACAGTAATAAGCTCTTATATAAGGAAATAAGCAATAAGCAAGATAAGCTAAATATAGACAGTTTACACAAAATACTTAACCTAAGGGCATATAAGCATAAATCAAAGACACATAAGCATGAATAACATAAATAAGCAGTGCAAAGCATGAATAAGCAGAAAAATAAGCTGATGGACAGTACAAAACTTAAAATGGAAAAACAAGGAAACTCACAATGGTCCAAGCTTTTGGCAATGATGAAACACTACCAATTCATTATCCTAACACCTCCCATGAGGTTCTAACCCATGGCCATCCAAAATACACCATGCTCCATGTGTTCTTCAAGATTTTTTTTGGTATTTTTTTTTAGATTTTTGTGATTAAATAAAAGTGATAAAACAGTAAAAATAAGGCTTGATTTAAGAACCCAAAAGCTTAGTGAAGCTTTTAGGTGTGATCCATAAGCTGTTTCATAGCTTTTCAAGGCTTAACAGGTTATATAAGATGATTGACTTAAAACACAAACCTTAGAATTTTCATTAAAACTTAAATTTTTACAAGAAATTGAAATACAGAGAATAACTTTAAAACTTTAAGGAAAAATATATTAAAAATAAAAGCTAGATGCCCAAAGGCTTACAATGAACCCTACTTATACTAAAACGACTAGGTCTTGAGGTCTTCTTTGTGTGTTTCTTCACTGAGAGGGCTTCAAGATGTGTTTGTTGTGTAAGAGGGTAGCTCAAAGCAATCTTGGCCTTTGAATGATCTTGGTCCCCAAGCAAAACGATCCTAACCCTTGATATATTATCTTCTTTCTTCAACCAATGGAAACAAAGGGGATTGCCAGCATGTACAAGAGCCCCATGTGAAGTAGGGTTGAGAAGGATGGTGATGTTTTGTCAATTGGAACAGTAAACGAGGTGGGGGGAAGAATAGGACACATGAACAGTGTGGCTGGAAATTTGTTTTGTGTTGTCAGTGTAAGGGTTTTGGTAGTTTGGCAAAAGAGGTCCCTCAACTCTTATATGTATATTGCATGTTAAGTCCTTGTGGTGTGAATTGTTTTGGTTTTGACAAAAACAGTCCCTCAGAGTTATATGAGTTATTGCACAAATGGTCCTTGTGCCTTAACACTGTTAAGTGTTAAAAAGGCTTTTGGGCTTTTTTATGGTTTTGGGCCCGAATAGGTTATGCAAGGGAAATGGGCCTTGTAATTTGCATTTGGCCCATTTTGTCTTCATGTAGTACATTAATGGGCTGCCTATGCCCATCAGATGGGTATGGGTGGCCCATTAAGTATTTCTTCGATTTTCGGCTTCGGTTTTGACTTTGACTTTGTCGGGGTTGACTTTGGTTGACCTTTTGACTTTGACTTGGCTTTTCTTCACGCTCTTTCTGTTCCGTGCTCGGTTTTGTCCGATTTTGGCTTTGATTTTGTCCTTTTCTTAGGTATCCGTTTCCTGCATAATACAAATGCAAAACATACAAATACAATGTATTTTTGGTACGTTTTTGGTCATTTAAGTCCGTGTTTGATGGTCAAAGGTATGTGTATTTAAACACATACCAAAATCCCCCATACTAAGATATTGCCGTGTCCTCACGCAATGCTATAAGTAAACACTTACGAAAACTAAGAATCTCAATCCCTCTCGACTAATAACCTAGAAAAGTAGCTAAGTGTTCATCAAGGGGAATGAAATAATCAATTGCTTCGAAAAGCCCCGATTTGACCATTTTTTATATTTACACTTACTACCACTAATATTTTTGTATTTTTCTTTTTCTCAATTAACTAACCACATTTGACTTTTGTTATTAACTTTTAGGGATCATAGAACAAGAAACATTTCAATCCTGAAATGCCATAAAAGGGTAAATTCATCGTTCCTGACTTTTCACTTATTCCAAACCAAGCTTAAAACGAAATCACCGTTGAGTACAAGAATAGATGCTAACACTACTCATATGTGTAACTTGTAAACATTTTACTCCCGACAATTATTATATGTTAGGTGATTGTGCCATTTCGAATTTCAACCATGGATTAACGTTTTGCAAAATTCTATGTTTCACGTTCCACCCGAGAATAATGAGTTTGAAGGCGAGATCATCCCATGTAACGGCTTTCGTCTCAGCACATCCCAACCTTGCGGTTAAGTGACCAGGCTTTTGACACCCAACAGAGACTAGTATCGAGACTCACGGACCTTCGGTTTCAAAAACTCTTAGGTTTCTCGTATACACATAGCTTATTTAAAATGAAATAGTCTTAGTTCAAAAGCATATTTAAATTTAAGAAAAAGAGATTTTTCCTATATTTATTAATCCATATAGATCACACTTAACATTAGCATGCAATTGATACAATCGTAACCCTCGACCTTTTAGAAGGCTGCAACATCGATTGTGAGTCGGCAAGATGCAGCAAACTTTTATCAGTCTTAGATTATTATTCTCACTATGGGCTTTCTTTTGAAGACTGCAACATCGGTTGTGAGCCGGCAAGATGCAGTAAACCTTTATCAACCCACAGTTTACTCATATATAATTTTTTTCATTTTTTCATCATTTTTTCATTTTATCATTTTTTTTCATTTTTTCATTTTTTTATACCACGATATATAGAGAAGACTTCTTTTTGGAAAATTTAAGTATAAATTTGAACTGAGACTAAAATTTATTATTAACTACATCTCAAAATTTGTTGATTTAAGTTTAATTTTCAAAGATAGCACGTATTATTAGTCCGATTAGGAGCTTCTGGGAGAAAAAGCGACAAATTACACACATGAGCTTGTAAGATTTCCGAATAATCCTTGTTTAGCATCCAACTCGTACTTAACTCTATCATTTTTCGTTCTTCGCGAGGATCCGCGAATGCTTAGTCTAAAAGTTAAGGAACAAGCTAGAGCTCAACATGCTCGATCGAGTCAAAATTTATTCTTATTCTACCCAGCAGGAAAGTCAAAATTGTGAAAAAACACTTATTTTATTTTTGAAAATTAAAATTTTTATTCTTTTTGGAATTTTGGTGGTAAAAACGAGATTACGTGAAAACAACGGATGCAGGTACAATCAAATCGATAGATCCCCCCCCCCATACTAGAATTGAACATTGTCCTCAATGTTTTAAGAAGGGTTTCTACGTAAATCCTAAGCCGTTTATAAATTATGCTCAAAGATAAACGTTAGTCGATAAGATTTGGATACTGGATTCCCAAATGAAGCTGAGGATTTGAAGCTCGAGTGAACGAAGGAAAGTACATTAAGCACGAGATGCTTCAAAATCCGGGCAATCCTGGACATATAACAAAAACACCAGCATACGAGAAAGGAAGAGGCGAGCCTCCACACAACACAAAACACTTATTCATTACTACAACTAAATTATACTAGGATAAATATGGGGTTCCTCCCACGAAGTGCTTGTTTAGGGTCACTAAGCTTGACCCATTCCCTGAATTCATTGGTCCTTGGGGAAGGTTTGGAGATCCGGGACAACCATGGGTGGTATGTCCTCTCCAAAGTAGTGCTTAAGTCGATGACTCTTACCTTGAAGTTTTGGCCGGTTTTGAGATAACTCGATGGGCCATAGGGGAACTAACTTAGGTGATGTTGGAATGGTCCAGCATCCAACGGGATTTTAGCTTACCCGAGAAGAGCTTCAATCTAGAATTTAAAAGAAGGAATCGGTCACCAATGTTGAAAACGCGGTTCTTGATTTTGGAGTCGTGGATCTTCTTTGTCTTCTCTTTGTAGATCAAAGAGTTCTCATAGGCCTGATCACGAAGTTCATTTAGTTCATTGAGTTGAACTTTACGGTGATCACCCGCGGTCTTGAGGTCAAAGTTTGCATGTTTCAGGGCCCAATAAGCTTTGTGCTCGAGCTCAATCGGTAGATGACATGCCTTTCCATACACGAGTTTGTAAAGAGTGCACCCGATGGGTGTTTTGAAAGCGGATACGAAGGCCAAAGTAGATCATCTAATTTTGTTCTCCAACCAAGAGCACGGTTTTCGCCTACGTTCCTTTCAGAATTCAGGTTCAAAACCACGATTGGAAACCTCAACTTGCCCACTTGTTTGGGGGTGATAAGCGGCGGAGAGACGGTGAGTAATGCCGTATTTAAGCATGACCTTTGCAAACTGGTCATTGCAAAAATGTGTACCGCGATCACTAATGATAGCACGAGGGGTTCCGAATCGGGCAAAGAGAGATTTTAAGAATTTGCAAACAACTCGGGCGTCGTTGGTGGGGAGCGCTTTCACTTCAACCCACTTTGACAAGTAATCGACCACCACGAGTATATACTTGTTCCCTCGTGAAGACGGGAATGGCCCCATGAAATCGATACCTCACACGTCAAAGATCTCACCAACTTGTATTGAATTTTGTGGCATTTCATCACGTTGCGAGATTTTTCCCTTACGTTGACAAGAGTCACAAGATTTGACTAAGCCATGGGCTTCACGATAGATTGTGGGCTAATAGAAACCGGAGTCAAACACCTTTTTGGCGGTGTAGTTCGGGCCATGATGTCCCCCGGTGGGTCCATTGTGACAAGTTTTAAGAATATCATGGCTTCTTGGCGTGAAACACACCGCCGGAGGACATGATCCGCACAGATTTTGAACAATAGGGTGTCGTCCCAAAAGTAATGCTTAAACTCCTTGAGAAAATGTGTTCTTTTGCCTGGGACGACATCCCTTTAACAATGAAATTCCCCGCGTGGTAATTTGCATAATCGGCAAACCACGGGGTACTTGAGTCACCACGAAAAGTCACCATATTAAGTGTCTCGAGAGGAAACTTTTCATTTACCTCCTTTGGGTCGAGCACATTTTCATAAGGATTTTCTAATCGGGAAAGATGATCGGCCGCGAGATTCTCGGCTCCTTTTGTGTCAATTACTTTGAATGTGAACTCTTGAAGGAGGAGAACCCACCGGAGCAATCTCGCCTTGGAATCTTTTTTAGCAAAGAGATATTTTAGGGCGGAGTGATCCGTATACACTATGCTTTTGTTCAAGATGAGGTAAGATCGGAATTTTTCAAAGGCATACACCACGGCTAACATTTCTTTCTCCGTCATGGTGTAATGCGATTCTGCCTCGTTCATTGTTTTGCTAGCATAGTGTATAGGCCTAAAATGTTTCTCATGACATTGCCCCAAGACTGCACCTATGGCAAAGTCGCTTGCATCGCACATAAGCTCAAAGGGTAGGTCCCAGTCTGGGGCAATCAAGATTGGAGCTTCAGTAAGTTTTTTCTTTAACGTTTGAAAAGCTTGAATACATTCATCGGAGAAGATGAACGGAGTATTTTTCTCAAGAAGATGAGTCATCGGTCGGGAAATTTTGGAAAAATCCTTAATGAACCGTCGGTAGAAACCGGCATGACCGAGAAAACTCCGAACACCCTTTACGGTGGTGGGATAAGGTAACTTAGCAATCACATCTACTTTGGCTTTATCAACCTCAATCCCATTTTTGGAAATCTTATGGCCAAGGACAATGCCTTCCTTAACCATAAAATGACTCTTTTCCTAATTTAGACAAAGATTGGTGTCTTCGCACCTTTGAAGAATCTTGTCTACACGAGAGAGGCAATTTTTGAATGAATTCCCAAAGGCCGAAAAGTCGTCCATGAAGACTTCCATCGTTTTTTCGATCATATCATGAAAGATAGCCATCATACACCTTTGGAACGTGCCCGGTGCATTGCATAAGGCAAAAGGCATGCGACGGTAGGCGAATGATCTGTAAGGACACGTGACTGTTGTCTTTTCTTGATCATGAGGGTCGATGGGAATTTTGAAAGTAACCTGAGAAACCATCGAGAAAACAATAGTACTTATTTCCCGCTAATCTCTCGAGCATTTGATCCATAAACGGTAGTGGAATGTGGACTTTACGGGTGGCTTCATTTAACTTTCGGTAGTCAATGCATACACGCCATCCCGTAACCAATCGAGTCGGAATTAACTAATTTTCATCATTTTCAACAACGGTAAACCCGCCCTTTTTCGGTACGCAATGTACGGGGCTCACCCAAAAACTATCCGAGATCAGGTAAATTAATCCAGCGTCAAGAAGTTTTTCAACCTCCTTTTTGATGACATCGTGGATCTTTGGATTCACCCGTATTTGGTGTTGAACCGCCGGTTTGTAGTCCTCTTCCATAAGAATCTTGTGAGTATAAAATTCTGGGTTAATACCCTTGATGTCAGAGAGTTTCCAAGCGATGGCTTGCTTGTGTGACTTTAAAACCTTTATGAGAGAGGCTTTTTCCTCGACACTCAAGTCTTTAGCAATTATGACGGGAAACTTGTTGTCACCTTCCAAAAATGCGTATTCGAGATGAGGAGGTAAGTCCTTGAGTTCGCCTTCGGGAGGTTCATCAATTGAAGATTTATCAGTTTTAGCTTCACAAACTTTCAATTCTTTTTGAATTTCAGGCAAATAGTTTCCTTGGGTGGGAGGGGGTAATGATGGATCATCATTGAGAAATGATTCAAGCAGAAGAATATCCCCCTCCGGGTCATAGTAAGAGTCATCAACTTCCGGTGAAGTTGGATCATCTTCAAGATCGAGGAAAGCATCGACTTCCTCGAGAAGAAAATCACTATCCCCGAAGGGAGTAAGAGTCGGAGAAGAGGTAGAAACGATCAGGTGATAATAAGGAGTGGGATTGCCACTCGTGATTATATCGGAGAAACCGAGAACTTCTTGAGAATACTCCTCACAAGCCATTTCAACAACGTCGATTCTGTTTGCCGTCATATCATCGTAATTAGAGGAGTATCTCGAAGTTTGGTCAAGATTGAATGTGACGGCTTCTTTTCCAACACGAAAAGTTAATTCTCCTTCGTACACATCAATCAAAGCACGTCCGATATTTAAGAAGGATCTCCTGAGAATTAGGGGTACTCGGGGATCGGCATCAAATTCTACGACTACAAAGTCGGTCGGGAATTTGAACTTTCCTACTTTTAGGTAGACATCTTCGGCGATACCGATCGGTTGGGTAATCGAACGGTCCGCAAGTTCAAGAGTCATACAAGTAGGAGTGAGCTCCGGAAGAGAAAGCTTTTTGCACACGGATAATGGCATGAGATTTATGCTAGCGCCAGGATCGGCCAAGGCTAAGCACTCATTCATTCTGGGAAAATCACATGGTATGAGAAATTTGCTGGGGTCTCTAAGTTTTTCGGGTAACTTGTTGAGGGTAACCGCCAAGCAATGCTCATTTAACGGAGTTCTAGCCATTTCAATTAATTTTTCTTTGTTTCCAATTAAGTTCTTAAGAGTCGAAGCAAATTTTGGCATAAGAATCAAAACATCCGCTAAGCTAATTTCAAAACTCATATCTTGAAAGATTTTGTAGAATTTCTTAATTTGGTCGTTAGCTTTTTCACAGCGCCTTTCATCATTACGTCTCGAAGGATACGAAATTGACGGTTTCGAGTTAGGTATCGGAGCACTAACGGGAGTAACAACGGGCTCAGAATTTAGTACTTGAGATTGAACTTGGACAACCGGAGGTTGGACGTCTTTGGTGCTTCCGTTATTAGTAGGAGGCACTGTGTCCTTTGTCACCTCGGTTTCACGTTACACTACATTAGGAGGAGAAGAAGAAGTAGTAGGAATCGTGGGTCCTTGATAAGCAACACCGCTTCGGGTGGTAATACACTTCAAATCTACCTTCGGGTTAGTAATGGTATTACTAGGGAGTGTCCCTGAACCTGAAGTAGAAGCGGTATTGGAATCCATGAACTTGGTAAGCAAATCGGTTAAATTGGTCATTTTATTTTACATGTTTTGGGTTTGGTCTTGCATGTTTCTCATAACCGCATCATTAGCCTTGACGTAGCTTTCAAAATCAGTCTTTGTCACCCCTTGTGTTTGAGGAGCCGAAGCTTGGTAAGGTGGAGCTTGGTGAACCGGGGGTTGATTAATCAGAGGTCGATAAATTTGGCCTTGGTTGTAATTATTCCCCTGATTTTGGTTGTAACAGTTCTGGTTATTTCCTTGGTTTTGTTGAATGGGAGGAAAATCGGGAGGTCAAATTTGATTTGCAATCGGGGCTCGATAACTGGTATTTCCTTGATTGAAATTAGCTGCGGCTGCTTGGGAAACGTCCTCTTGAATATTATCATGATAAACGTTGCCATCGGTGGCGGGACAATTTCGGTAAGAATGAGTACCACCACAAGTAACACAACTTTCCTCGACCGCTTTTACGGGAGCTGGAGCTTGGTTTTGATTTTTCTTATCGAGAAGTAAAGCTTTCACCATATCTTTACGTTCGGCAACATCGGGAGAAATATCGGGGGTATAACTGCTCGCACTCACTTTTGTAACAACCGGTTTGTTACGTGAATTACGAACTTTGGATTTGCTTTTAATGATTCTTAGGCAATCACGGGGCATTTTATCTAAAAAGTTACCACCC
>BQNB010115794.1:0-21487 GCA_026074375.1 Tanacetum coccineum
TTGTTGTTTTTGAACTTTTAAATTTTGAATTTTGTTTCTAAATGTATTTACAAAAAGTTTTTGATGTATGAGCTTTCATTCAAGAAGATAACTTTGCCAGATGTTCCAACTTAGTTGGAGTCATACATCGCATACCAATCCTGTGAACTAAATACTTAAACCGTTCTTTTGGAAGGGCTTTTGTAAATAGATCAGCAAGTTGATATTCCGTCCCGACAAAGTAAAGTTCAATTGTACCTTTTTAACATGTTCCTTGATAAAATGATATCGGATTTTAATATGTTTTGTATGAGAATGTTGTACCGGATTTCATGATATGGCAATTGTGCTTTTTGAATCACAGTACATGGGAATCTTTTTGTAACGAAATCCACAGTCAAGCAGTTGCGTCCTCATCCAAATGACTTGTGCGCAGCATGCAGAAAAAGATACGTACTCAGCTTCCGCAGTGGACATTGTTATACAATCTTGCTTTTTAGACGACCAACTGACCTGCTTATCTCCCACAAACTGTATGCCTCCTGATGTGCTTTTTCAATCATCATTACACCCATCATGGTGTTAGGAATTGAGAAAAGACTCGGTCACTCCTAAGATACGTAGCTCGTAGGTCTTAGATAGTTTTTGGAACCTTAGTAAGGTAAATAGGCCAAAGCCCATAGAAATCCCATCAAGGCATTCTATAGCCGCGACATATGGATGTATAAATACCCTCTCCATAGCTTGGAGAGGGTGTTGGTTGGTTTCATTTTCACACACACTAGTAATCTATTATTCTTTCTTTCTTTCTCTCTCTAGAAACCTTCTTTCTATCCATTTCTCTCTCTAGTTTCTTCATTGATTGGTTAAGTGTTTAGATAAAAAATGCTTTCTACAACTGGTATCAAGAGCCATGGGGTGATTTAGTAGGATTTAGTGTGTGTTTTTTTGTTTGAGTTTGGTACCGATCACAGGAAAAGTTTTATACTTTT
Organism: Tanacetum coccineum; assembly: GCA_026074375.1. Lineage (NCBI taxonomy): Eukaryota > Viridiplantae > Streptophyta > Magnoliopsida > Asterales > Asteraceae > Tanacetum > Tanacetum coccineum. The sequence continues at coordinate 972 of BQNB010115794.1, forward strand.
TGGGTGTTCAAAAACTATAAAGTTCTTGTTTTTAAGCATCTTGTATCTTAGTATAAGTGAGTTTTACAAGAAAAACCTAGAAAAAACAACAAAAACTTCATCTTTTTGAGTATTTTTGGTTTGAAACTTGTTTTGTACCAAAAATCTTGATCTGAAATTTTTAAGTTAAAAACTATAAAGTTTGCTTTAGGGTTCTTATAATCTTAGGATATAAAGTTGTACAAGAAAAATCAAACAAAAACATCAAAAAGTGTGTTTTTAAGTTATTTAAAAAAGTGGATTTTTGAACTAGGCGATTTATACCTCTGGTATTGTAGGCAGGATTCTAAAAGGCGCGCTATGGCGGAACTATAGTGGCACTATAGTGCGAGGCGTGACCTCCACGTTACGAAACAGGCCAATGCGTCGTCTCTAGGTGTGGCGTGCAATAAAGCATTATAAAGCGTGCTATAGCGCAAGGCGTGGCGCCTTTTTTGAAGCTTTTAAGAGATTTACTAGAATTGAGCTTTTTTTCAAGTATTTGTGATTTAGGTTGTAAGGGATTCGGGCTTAGTAACTCCATAACTCAATTTTAAGCTTAGTAGCTAACTAATATTGACTACTCTATGAATATTTTTTGCCGCCTTGAGTCACGCCTTAAAAACGCTATGACGCAACGCCTCATGCTAAAGCTTGAGGCTTGGCTATGCCACCACGCCACGCTTCACACTATTTATAACCTTGATTCTAGGCGATTTATACGTATTAGGCTTTAGGCGATTTATATGCGTGTTTAGCTTGGGCGATTTATACGAGTTAGCTTGGGCTATTTATACGTGTTTAGCCTAGGCGATTTATACATCAGATTAAGCTTAGGCGATTTATACGCTTTTGCTTAGGCAATTAATACATCATTGGCTTAGGCGATTTATACGTCAGTTTAAGCCTAGGCGATTTATACCTAAAACCTTAGGCGATTTATACGTGTTCAAGCATGGGTGATTTATATGGATTTTCTTCTAGGCGATTTATACATCTACCTTGGGTGATTTATACCTCGTATATTAGGCGATTTATACATCTCTCTTGGGTAATTTATACGTTTCTTCTGGGTGATTTATACGTATTCTTCAGGCGATTTATACCACTTTCATTGGGAGATTTATACACTTCTCTTGGGTGATTTATACAGTTTCTCTTGGGTGTTTTATACAATATAATTGGGCGATTTATACATTGGCTTGGGAGATCTATACACTGTTAATGCCTAGGCGATTTATACATCTCTTCTAGGTGATTTATATGGTTTTTCTGTGGTTTGTAAAATCCCGTGAAATATTCATTTATCTTCTTGGTTTTATCAAGAATTGTAAAATCCTGTGTAATTCCATAACTTCATCACTTCAAGAACATCACTTTAACATAAATTCCTCTAATCACTAAACGATCACAAGTAATCAATCAATTCAAAATGACAACTTTAGCAGAATTCATGATCATTGCCGGTGCGGACAACCGTCCTCCGATGTTGGAGAAATCTATGTATGACTCTTGGAAGAGTCGTATGAAACTATACATGAAGAATAGAGAGAATGAGAGAATGATTCTTGAATCAGTTCTAAATGGTCCACTTGTATGGCCTACTATTGTTCAAGAGGATGGTACCACTAGGAAAAAGAAGTATGAAGAACTTTCAGCTACAAAGAAGGTCTAAGCTGACTGTGATCTCAAAGCTACCAACATTGTTCTTCAGGGTCTTCCACCGGATGAGTTAAGCTATGGGACATAGTTAAGCTTCTTATGAAAGGCACGAAATTATCATTCCAAGAAAGGGAATATAAATTGTATGATGAGTTTGATAAGTTTCATTTGTAAAGGGTGAAATACTATATCAGTACTACTGGAGATTTGCTCAACTAATCAATAACATGAACATTATCAACATGTCAATGAGACCAGTTCAAGTGAATACAAAGTTTCTGAACAGTCTACCACCTGAATGGAGCAAATTTGTGACAGATGTGAAGTTGGATAGAGATTTGCATACTACGAACTATGATCAATTGTATTCATATCTTGAACAACATGAAACACATGCAAATGTGACCCGCTTGATGCGTGAACGATACCAAGATCCTCTTGCATTTGTTGCCAACTACAATCAACCACCATCTCACCTTTCCAACTATCATTCTCAATATAAAACTACACAGTTTCCTCAACAAACAAACACAATGATTCCTCCACAAGTTTCAACTATCCTCAATCATATCCACCAAGGAATGCAGCACCTCAGCTATCACAACCACAAAACCTGTCAGTTATCCGGTTCCACAAGTCAAAACAAGAACCAGTCTCATATGATCATAAAACCTATATGTTCACACAAATTGATTATCATTCCATTAATTTAAACTCAACCAATGACTAAGGTTCCTGCAATTAAGAACAAGTTTCGTTGTGCCTGTGTTTACTAAAGAAGATGATCCAATTATCTGTCTCAACAAGGCAATGGATTTCCTGTCAGCTGTAGTTGCTTCATGGTTCCCTTCAACCAACAATCAACTTAGAACTTCCTCTAATCCAAGAAACCAGGCCACCATTCAAGACGGCAGGGTTACTGTGCAACAAGTTTAAGGGAGGCAAGGACAAAGTTATGCTGGTACTGGCTATAAGGGTAATGCTACTAGTTCTAAGGGAAATAATGCAGGAGGGAAGGCAAGGTTGTTAATGTCCTGAATTGTCAAGTAAAGTACACAGACCCAACTTTAGGCAATACACTCATCCTAAGAGGCTAAGGAATGCTGCATGGTTTAAGGAAAAGGCAATGTTGGCGGAAGCACATGAATTTGGTTAAATTTTAGATGAAGAGCAACTGGCATTTCTTGCAGATCCTTGCATTCTAGAAAAACTCAAACTGCTCAATACCATTCCTAATAATGCGCTTTCAAAGCTGAGATCTAATACTTAGATTCTGATTAGTGATGAAGTCTCTACTGCACAACAAGCTGATGCCAATCTTTCCAACTATGGTTTTAGAGGTTTATCTCAAGGTACCTCATATGAACCACTTTCATAATGATATGGGATAATCAAAAGTGTCATGCATGCAGTTTTTGAACAAACACTAGCTTTGATTTTTATAGATAATCGATAGAACAATTGATACAATATCATTTCCGACTCCTCAATAGATGACAAAACACCATCAGCAGTTTTCAAGATACGAATTTTGTGTGCATCAACTAATGTTCGGTCTTGTAAGATTTTAGCAAGAAGTTTACAAAGTCGAAGTTTTACAAAGATTCAGGGTTAAAATCGTTCTCTAAGGGAATAGGTTAGGAAGGCTTAATTACGATCTAACAGAGGTCTATGGGGTTGAGAGAAGATTCTTTTTATATTTTTATGTTTTTATGAAAGTAGGTAAATATCATGGTTTAAGAGGTTGGTTTGTTTAACTAACTGAAAATAATTAAAGATCTAAACGCTGTGATAAACTTTAATGATAAAGCAGCATGTATTTAACTTAATCAGAGTACTACTCCTTAGATTGTTTTTCCTAATCTTGTTGCATTGTCACACTTGTGATTATTTGTGTAAGTATTTCCTAAGTCATGAATGAATTACATGAACCCGCCGTCTATTTAATATTCCGTTAAGGCAACGCACAAGTAAGGTAGTATAAAGACTATTACAAGGCCCATAAGAATATATTAAATGCAATTGAAATATCTTAACAGGGAATCAACCATATAGGGTAAGTAAAATAAGACTGTTACCAGATGTCTCTTTCTGAAACACCACGTTTCCCTAGACGTTGTTGCCATTTAATATCTTATATGCTAATTTTCTAAAGCCTAATGAGCCGTACATCCATCACCAAAACAACACTCTAAAAAAGGGATCAACAGTCTATGTGTATCATACAATCATTAAAGTTAAATACAAAGGAGGGTTTAGCCTAGCATGTTATAAAGAAAGCAAGAACGTAAATCAATCAAAAAACACATAGACATATTGAATAATTAAAGATAAACAATCTTACTTGATATTAAGGTCAGTTACAATAGGGTTTTGAGGCCCTAAAGACGGCCTAAAAGCTGCTAGAATGATTAGGGTTCGTCTCCCAAAAGTTATACAAAGTTACACACCAAAAACCCTAAAATCGATTTTGTATATATAAGAAAAGCATCGCGACGGCGTCATATTGTAGTCGTGATGCCATCGCCAAGTAGAATCTTCTAGAGCCGATTTAAGTCGGCTACGTTCTGACGCTGTCGTCAAATCCCTGACGCTGTCGTCATAAAAATCCTGACGTCATTGCTTGAAGCCTGCGACGCCGTCTTCGCGCTCTGTATGCGCAATTCTTCAAGATAAATGGTGTAAAGTCGTAGTCTTGTCAGTTTCTTCTCCAAATGAGCCCAAGTCACGTATATTTCCTCCAAATGCCATCCAAGTGCTAAAAACTTGAAAATAAACGATTAAGCACATAATCTAAGCATATTTGCATGATTTAGGGGGTTAAATGACCCCGAAATAGTGTGTAAAATGACACCTCATCAAATACCCTTATACTTGAGATTTGCTTGTCCTCAAGCAAATGGGCTTTTCTACCAAGACAATAGCAATATTGGGGGCATTTAACCTACTCTTTAAAAGCAGTTTATGACATAAGCTTCTAGACCTCGTAATTAAAAGCACGGAAAGTGTATACTAGCACCTCACATAAGTGTTTGAGATTCTCTCTTTCTCTCGGGTGTATAATAAATTATAACAACTATGGAAAACGGAAAATTAACACTCATTACATGTTATAGCATATAAATTACCATAGCTTGGTAAAAGATCAAACCTGCACTACTAGGCGCAAGTATTAGTCATTACTGTCAAAGAGGTCTTTTAAAGGGTTGTAATGTGTAGGTGTAAGATAACATTAATGGAAACGGAAACAGATGAGATGTATATGGGGAGTGACTTTTGGGTGAATTTGGGGTGAAAGGGTTAGCTAATTATTTATACGAATACACGTTAGTTTGGTTGCTAAGCCAAAGATTCGGACAAGATATACAAACTCTACATCAATCTCTTTATTTTTCTTTTCTTGGCTCTATGATAAACATAAACATAAGCAAATGGCAGCCCGCACATTTTTTTACTCTCTTTTTTTTATATATATTTTTTGAATTTTTTCTTTCTTTTTCATATTTTTTTCGTACACTTTATTGATACACCCATACGCTTGAACTTTTACATACTCGATAATTACAATCTAACTAATGACCCGAATTGAGTTGGATCAAAATAACATGGAGATTATTCGACAAACATATGGGGTATTGACTTAACTTTTCTTCCCTATTCTTCTGTAAAATTGATACTACCATGAATCACAATCGTTCCAAAAATGTATTTACAAGGATAAGGACTTAGCAATCGTGTACTCAATAATTAACTTGGGTTAAAACAATAATGTACTAAAAGCGAGTACATACAAGGTAGGCTAAGGCAATTTGGGTGTAACAATTGGTTCAAGGGTAACAATGCTCTTCATTAATAGTCTGGCTTAACTAGAAAATTACGAGAACCGTGAAAAGGATAGCTCGGAGGGTTGTACTAGGGGAGTCTTACACTAAAAAATGAGACTGAAGCATGAGTGTGGGATAGTTATATAGTCGATGTGACCATAATAACAATTACAGGTTTAAAACATGGGTTAATCCTAGTGCCTCTTATTTAGCAAATCCTAATACTCACTATGCGATATCAGGATGCATCAAAAAAATAAGTTCTAGAATTTAATATACTATCGGTTACACTCAACATAATTTAATATTGGAACTCCAATGGTTTAGAAAAGGCGACAAGACATGTACACATCCGTAACGACGGAATAAAAACACAATCATGACGCATTTGAACCTTAATCTCGTACTTAGCTTAAAAGGTATAAACTATCTTGGGTATCAATAATGGATACCTGAATTCCTATAGATCTAAAGGCAAACCTCACATTTTTAGGGGGGCCCCCCGGGGGGCTGGAATTCTAAGGGTTTTGTGACTACTCATTATAATTACCTATCCATGCGACGCTATTAATACTCAATTTTTCGTCGATATGTGTCACCAAAATAATAAATTTTGGGTTTAAAATTACTTGTTTATTGCTATGTTTTGATATATGACCCATCATATTAGGAACCAAGGCAAATGGAATTGAAGGAATAGTTTAAGCTTATTCCCCTACACTTAAAGTTGAAACATTGTCCCCATTTGTTATTTACAAAGTACCCGTTATAAATGATAAAGGAAAAAAAGGAAACAAGTAAAGAACTTAGTGCTCCCTGGTCTTGCTCAATAATGGAGAGAGACAAATGCGATAACTGGTTAAATCGTCTTCCAAGAATTCATGCCATATGAAACTTGCTAGAACTTCCATAGCTTCTTCCATCAAAATTTAACTGGTAAATCAATGTCAAAGAACTTACTACACCAAGCATAAAATCGGCGGGATAGATATATACAACGAGAGTTTAGGGTTTGACTCTATGAAAGCAGTAAAGATAGGATGAGAGTAATTATGTAATCATAGGTTTATGCAGGTTTATAAAAGAATAAAAAAAAAAATGTTGTGCAAAACTATTTTTGAAATTACTTATAAAATTTAAGTTTTCATTTAGCTGGGCTCACAACGCCGTCAGGATAAATCCTGACGCCGTCTCCAGCTTTTGAGCAAAATTTTCTTTTCGTTTTCTTTGAAAAACTTCCTGCACGTGATTATACAAGTTATTTCATGTATGAATTACTACATGAAACGTGAGATTAGTCAATACAATCATATGACTCAAAACTGACGCGAATTAATCTAAACAATTTATTTATTATGTTTGAATTGGTTCTTAAAAACCAGATATTTCCCCTACACTTATTTTGTTGCAAAATACCTTTGATTGAAATTAAGATGAGATTAAAGACAAAGCAAAGCATGATTACATAAATGATGAATTCAAACATAAAAAATAAATGAGAAGAATTAAAACACACGACACTCTTAATATGCAGGAAAAATAAACATTAGATTGCCTCCCAAGAAGCGCTTTTCTTTATTTATAAGTCTTGTAGCTAGACTCGAAGTCACACGTCCTTACGTGACTTCTCCTTCATCATCCATGCCGGTCACATATTCGGGTCCAAGCTCTAAACATTCTTTGTAAAACCCTAATAATTTTGCTCTAATCACGTACTCCATTCCTCTTCTCTTGTCATCTTCGTTCCTGAAGGTAGACTGTCTTTGTGTGCTCTTTTTCTAAGTCGAAAGCTAATTGTATTGTTCTTTCATCTGGGGATCTATAGGCAACTTCATCGGTCCTGTTTTTGAACCTCACTACTCCATCGGGTGGGTCATGAGTCATGTTGGATATTTCAACAAAGGGTTTTCCTAGTACTACTTGTAATAGCCTATGGTCTATAATCAAACTGATATTCAACAATGCATATGGGTTATGACATTAAGTGAAAGTTCCAACAAAAAGTGATTTCCTTAATCGTTTTAAACTCTCTAGTCATATCTTTCCTGTAGGGTCAGTTTTTTCTCCTATGATCAATTATACATCATTCGGGTCATGATATTTAGAGGAGAGTTAAGATCAATGTAAGCTTTTTCTACATGCACATGTCCAATGTTGCATGGTATTTTTAGGTTTGATGGACATCCTTCTGTGATGATGAGGTTTCTCATGAATATTGAAGGGATCAGGCCATACATGAGATACTTGTGATATGCATGCTCGCTCCAAGATTGGGGAGTTTATGTCAAAAATATACTCCACCTATTAATCTTCCTTCTTCGGGTTCCTCCTTGTGGGAATCGTCTTTCTTTCTTAACTATCTCAATAATCATCTACGGTCACCATCTCCCTTTGTGCTAAAAACAAATGTATGTGCTGGGATAATTGGGGGACCAAGCCCCGGGCTAATTCGAAGAATGAATTGAGTGTAAGGACTTTCTTCAGTGAGGGAAATAAAAATGAAGGATCTTGGTGGTTGTGGAGGGTTGGTATCGATATTTTTCAGGTTGTCCTTCTCTTCTTTCTCATTATCTTTTGGCTTGTCATCATAGGAGTCGCTTTGTTGCTTGGGATGGATCATCATGGTGTTAATCGAATCATGGATATGGTTTGAGCATTGAGGGTCTTCAGTTGGGTAAGAACGAGTAGACAAAACTGGGAGGAGGGGAATGAGGTAGATGTTTAGCGTATAGTTTTGGGTTCTTTTACTATGTCGTTAGGGATGTTGCTCCTTGCTTACGATCTTTGATGGCCTGTATTACCGTGTCGATTTAGTTGTGGTATCTTGCTTTGTGTTGTTTGAAATCGGCTTCAACCTTGGACCTCTAGCGCCTTGAGATGGCCATGAAGTTAGATACCAATCTTCAAGATTTGAATGACTGTTAAAATTTTGAGGATTGTTGTTGAAGGAATGATTTGGCATTGAGCCGTTGGGTTGGAACCGGTTAGGTGGGTTTGAGAAATTACTTTGAGAATTTTAGGGTTGTCTCCACCTAAGGTTTGGGTGACTTTTCCATGACGGATTGTAGGTGTCACCAAAATTGTTTTGCTCAGGGTTTGAAAGTGTACCACTTACCTTCGGATGCGTCGGATAAGCGAGGTGCATATTCAGCAAAGGATGTTCAGGATTTTCCTTCTGTTTTTTTTTCTGAGTGGTCTAGGGTACCACTATAGATCTCAAATAAATGAGGAAGTGATCTTGTTCACTTGAGTAGGTTGCATCGGAGCAATGTGAGCTTCCATTAAGCGTTGAAATTGATTTTCGAGCTAGATGAAGCGGCGGTCAGATGTATTCGGGTCATCTTGAGGCAAAGAGATTGCCTTGATCGGCTTAGCTAAATCCCTTGGGTCGTTCCAACTTTCATTGTCATAGAGGGTGAGGTCCTCTAATAATGCTCAGGATTCTTCAGCATTTCGGTCACAAAGCTTACCACTGGCCGATTGATCAATCGTTCGTCTTGTGCAGGATTGACCAAATGTTCATAAAATATTAGACTTCGACGCACAAAGATCGATGCCAGAATGATAAGGGACCTTTTTTAGTAAGTCCTTGTGATTGAATACGAGGCGGATGCTTCTAAGAGAGATTCTCCTTGATGTTGTTGGAACATCAGGATATGTACGGGTTTTGCAGTCATTTGTTGGGAAAGAATTGCGCAACGGATAAACGAGTAGTAAAGTTCCTCCCATGTGGTGGATGGATCTGCGTGGGGAGCGGTTCAAGGCCAATTGCTGGCTTGACCGCGAAGTATAATTGAGAAATAAATAGCAGGCGCGTTCTTTCCTATTTTTCCCATCAAGGCGACGATGTGAGTCCACAAGTTTTAAAAAATCCTTGAGGTGTTGGTTTGGATCCTCAGACCGAAGTCAATGAGCATCCGTTTTGCACCAACCGGATGGTGTCGGATCAAAGAGTACGGATGGATTAGCATCTCCCATGGTGGTTGACGAGAAATGGATTTACAAAACAAAAAACACAAAGAAAAGTTAGCCTACAAGACAGCTATTATATGGAAAAAATATAATATTCTCACTGTCAAAAGGATTCAAGCGAGTAGAACTAAGTTAAACTAAGTTCGAAACCTAACTATTCCCCCATGCAGTGGCGCCAAAAACTTGATGTGGTTATCGTAGGACTTCAACAAGAAGTTTTACAACTCCCTAGGCAGTGTACCTAATTGTTGTAGTGTAGTATCAGCAAGACTGGGGGTTGTTATCGTTCTCTAGGGAAATAGGTTGGGAAGGCTCGAACAGAGCTTAACCAAGATCTACGGGATTGAAAGAAGATTATTTTTGTACTTTTGTATTTTTGTATTTTTTAGAAAGCAGATAAAATCAATGGTTAGAGAGGTTGGTTTGTTTGACTACTAATAAAACTAATTATAATCTATACTATTGGTGATAACTTTATGATAAAATAATGTATTTACTTAATCATGCATTACTCATTAGATTGCTTCTTTTAATCCTGTTGCCTTATCACACTCGTGATGATATGTGTAAGTATTTCCTAAGTCATGAACGAATTACACGAACTCGCCGTCTATTTAATATTCCGTTAAGGCAACGTACAAGTAAGGTAATATGAAGACTATTACAAGGCCCCTAAGAGTATATTACTTGTGCATTGCCTTAACGGAATATTAAATAGACAACGAGTTCATGTGTTTCATTCATGACTTAGGAAATACTTACATAAATTATCACAAGTGTGACAAAGCAATAGATCTAGGAGAAGAAATAAGAGGAGTAGTGCATGATTAGGTAAATGCATCTTTTTATCATAAATTTATCACCAGTAATTTAGATTATATTTAATTTAATTAGCTAAAACAAACCAACCTCTCAAAACCATGATATTTACTTGCTTTCTTAAAAATATAAAAACACAAAAAGAATCTTCTCTTAACCTGTAGAATATTGTTAGAATGTGTTCGAGGGCACTTCAACCTATTCCCTTAAAGAACGATAAAACCCCCGAGTCTTGCCTTGACTACATACAACAGTTAGGTACTCTGCCTTAGGGGATTGTTAAAGCTTCCTGTGTCGTCTCACAACCTCACATTCAAGTTTTGGCTCGCTGAATGGGGATAGTTCGGTTTCGATCACTGTTTAAATTAGTTATACTCACTTGAATCCTTTCGAGTGAGATTTTATTTTAGTACATTAGCTTTCTCATAGTCTATCTTTTTTTTTTGTTAATTGTTTCGTAAATCTTTTCGTTGACCTCCATGGGAGACGAAAATCCTCTCCGTACTCTTGGAGATTACTCCAAACCTAGCCACGAAGGCTACAGGAACACCATTGAGTTCCCTGAAGGGAACAATGTGGTACCTATTTAATCCGACACCATTCGGTTGGTGCAAAATGGATGCTTATTCCACAGACTTCGGTCCGAGGATCCAAACCAACACCTTAAGGATTTTCTTAAACTAATGGACTCACTTGACCTTAATGGTGAAAATAAAGAACGCGATTGCGTTTATTTTAATTTTCCTTTCGCAATCAAGCTAGCAATTGGCTTGAACGTCTTCCAGCAGGATCCATCTCTACATGGGAGGATCTTACTACTCATTTCCTTGCTTAATTATTTCCACCAGGAAGGACTGTAAAACTCCGCAATGACATCCTTATGTTCCAACAACATCAAGGTTGTCTCTTTCTACGCATGGACTCTTTTAAGGATTTACTTCAATAAAGTTCATCATCATGGCTCGAATGTATCGTTGGCTTTTAATCCACAAATACTTCTATTGATATGTCTCCTTCCCATCTTAAGTAGTGAAATTGACAACGCCGACGGCGGGAAAACTCTACGATAGCATCGCCCATACGAATCTAGGGAAATCATTGAGAACCTCGCTCTCTATGACCATGAGAGATGGAATGATTCAAAAGATTTCGTCAAACCAGTCAAGGCTGTTTCTACATCTCAAGGCACTTAAAAAATGGACTGGTCAGGATGACTTCCATGGCTTGAAAGATCCAAATCAATTATTTCTTGCTAAAAGGACCCCAATGACCAACATCTAGGACCAAGCCAATCATACGTCCTGCAATATAGGTTTAAGATTTTGAAGCGTATCCTCAACCCCTCATCCACAAAACCAAAAAGTAAACCACAAAGCGAACCTTTCACTTTTTGTGATGAACCAGTCCATACCCATAGCCCCAGGTATTAGGAACCATTTTTTAGGCTCGAGTACAAGACTACCTGGCAGCACACGCCGAAAGAATGGAGAGGTTTGAAAATGCTATCTTCAAGCAGCGTGAAGTGATCAACAATAGAATGACAGAAATGTCAGACTTCTTAAGGAACTCACAGCCAGCCAAACTCTAAAAAAGGTATTAATTAGAGAAGAGGCTAGGCACTCCATTACTAAGAGCGTATTAAATAAATTCCTATTTCGGTTTCTGAGTTAGTGGAGGAAAAAAAGTAGTAAACAAATAGGACAATTGTGAATGCATATTGGAGCCTAGAAAAATCTAAGGAAGAATAACCTCCTAAGAAAGATTCCATGACGAACGAAGTAGAAAGAAGGGCGGATGATGAACCAACCAAAATTGTAAAGGAGAATGTCACAAAGAATGAAGAGGAAGAACCGGCAGGAGTCTCCAGTTCTTATACTGTAGGATAATCACCTAAAACATAGAAATCAATGATAAAATGTAATCGAAGTTGCTTATGGGAAAATCAAAAAGTTTAATGACTCCCTGTCAGCAGCCCAAGTAGGTAATTAAACAAAAAACTTACAATTTTCTATTACATAGGGGGACTTACAGACTTCTAATTCTTAAAAAGAGAATTAAACAGTAAGGAGGACTAGAGGAAATTTTGAATTAACTTGTAACATAGGAGGTTTAAAACACACAAATACCTTAGTTGACTAGGGATATGATGTGAAGTCATGCCCATTTCCACCTACAGTAAGCTAACCAATTAAAGGCCTACAGAAACCGTATTAGGCTTTCCTTGGCTAGTCACTCGTATATCTATCCTTTAGGAATAGCCGAAGATGTATTAGTGGATGTTGTTGGTTATGTGTACCCCATGGACTTCGTGATTTTATATATAAAAGAAGACGAAAGAAGGCCCTTCATCTTAGGAACACCATTCTTGACTACAGCTAAGGCCGTAATTAAGTTTGATAAGGGGACGATAACTTTAAAATCTAGGAAAAACAGGTTAGTCTTCACATGATTCTGATTCACACCATATCGGGCTCAAAAAATGAATTAAGAACGACATAAAACCAATAGCTCCCATAATGATATCAATAGGTTAGTTCTAGAATGGGAGGAGAAGATCAAGCTTCATCAAGAGAAGGAAATGAAGTTTGACCAATAGAGGAGCAAAATCTTCCAAAAAAAACGAGTGTCCTGGCGCTCGTAACAATGGGAAAGTTATTGTTGCATATTACAGGAGAAGTCACGTTAAGGGAAGTGAGGACTTCCGTGTCTAGCCTACAAGACTCATAAAACAATAATTAAAAGGCTTTTTTGAAGCAACCCATATGTTTCATTTTCTTGCATAATTGGAGTGTCTTGTGTTTAATTCTTTTGGTTTATTCTTTTATGTTTGAATTCATCATTTTGTAATCATGCTTTGTTTGTTTGTAAATTCATCTTATTTACAATCAAAGATATTTTGCATAAAATAAATGTATGGGAATATATCCGGTTTTTAGAACCATATTCAAACATTTAAATAAATTGTTTAGATTAATTCGAAGGTATCAGTTTTTCGAGTCATTTGATTGTAATGATTAATCAGGTTTTTATGCAGTGTTTTCTTCAGATATAACTAATAATTGTAGTGCAGGTAATTTCTCATTAAAAACGAAGGAGGAATTCTTCAAGTCGCGTGGAAGGGAAACTGCTATAGGGATTAAAAACCCGATGGCGTCGCATCTCCAGCAATGTGAAGATTCGAAAATTTTCAAGTATTTTGAAACATAAAATGTGCAATATTTGAAACTTATAATTTTGTTGTAAACCTGCAGAAACCTATGATTATATCATCGCTTTCATCCTATCTTTACTGATTTCATAGAGTCAAAACCCTAAACTCTCATTGTATATATCATATCCAGCCGATTTTACGCTTGGTGTAGTTGTCTTTGTCTTTGATTTACAGGTTATATTTGACGAGAAGAAGCTTCGAAGTTCTTAGGAAGTTTCATTGGACGATTCTTGGAGGACGATCTAACCAGTTATCGCATGTTTCTTCTCCATTATTGAGCAAACCAGAAAGTACTAGTTTCTCTTACTTGTTTTCTTTTCCCTTTATTGTTTTTACGGGTACTTTTAATAACATTAGGGACAATGTTCAACTTAAGTGTAGGGGAAATAAGACTTAGAAACTATTCCTTCAATTGCCATTTGCTTTGTCCTTAAAATGACGGGTAATATATTGAAACATAGCATAAAAAGGTAATTTTGACCAATTTTTTTTTATAATACATACCGCGAAAACCGAGAGTATTTAATAGCATCTCACGGATAGGAATGTATATGACTGGATAAAAAACCCTTAAAATTCCAACCCAAAAATGTAAGGTTCGCCTTTAGATCTATAGGAATTCAGGTATCCATTATTGATACCCAAGATAGTTTATACCTTTAGCTTGTTCGAGTTAAGGTTCGAATGCAGTCATATGTGTCTATTTCGTCATTACAGATGTGTACGTATGGTCTTTATCTCCTTTTTTGGAACATTGTATAGCTTCTTCTGTGAATTATATGAGGGTACGAAATATATTAAATTCTAGAACTTGTTTTTGTGATGCATCCTGAGACCGCATAGTAAGTTTAGGGTTTTGCTAGAAAAGAGGCATGGATTAACACATGTTTTAACTTGTTAAATGTTATGATGGTCCACATTGATCATTTAAACTATTCCACAACCCTTGCCATGCACTCATTTTTAGTGCAGGATACCCCTAGTACAACCCTTGCGGCCTATCCTTTTTTCACAGGTTCTCATAATTTTCTTGTTAATCGGACTAATTAATGAGAGGCATTGTCACCCTTGAACCAATTGTTACACCTAAATCGCCTTAGCTACTTTTATGGCTCGCTTTTTAGTACATTATTGTATTTTAATCCAAGTTAATTATTTGAGTACACGGTTGCTAAGTCCTTATCCTTGTAAACACTATTTTGGGACGATTAGGATTCATGATAGTATTCTTCTTATGAAGAATTAGGGAAGAAGTAATTAGTACCCCCAGTGAGTGAGCTTTAATTGTCCTGTTTGTTGATCCACCTTAAATCAGGTCATTAGTTAGATTGTAAATATTGAGTATGTAAAAGTTCAAGTGTAGGATGTATCTATAAACCCCCATGATGTATTATATGTTTAAGCAATTGCAGGGCAAAAGTGTACAAAAAAAATGTATATGAGTGATAAAAATGTACGGGCTGCCATTTGCTTATGTTTATGTTTATCATAGAGGTAAGAAAAGAAAAAGAAAGAGATTGATGTTGAGTTATGTAGAGTTTATATATCTTTGTCTGAGTCTTGGCTTAATAACCAAATCAGCGTGTATTCGTATAAATAATTAGCAAACCTTTTCACCCCAAATTCACCCAAAAGCCACCCAAATATATCACATCCATTTCCGTTTCATTTAATGTTATCTTACACCTACACCCCACAACCCTTTAAAAAGACCTCTTTGCAATAATGATTAAGTACTTGCGACTAAGCGATGTTTGCATTCCTTAACGAACTGTACAATGCCCGTCAAACGTACAAACCCTAAGGATACAAGTCTCATGGATTTCTATCATTTACTAACCTTAAACACCAATCTGGGACATTATGCCGAGGCTCTTGACCTAATAAGACCAACTCCAAAATGGCTACCAAACAAAGGCTAATAGCATCCTTGTCGTTAATAGTAAAAACCTCTTTGCTCTTAATCTTTTCTTCCAACATTCTAGCGGTTATACGGTAACTATCCTAGCTGAATCAAACACTCGTCTCCTAAACGGAATATGACCCTCTAAATATAGCTGATGAGGTGTCATTTTATACATTAATTCAGGGTCAATTAACCCTCTAAATCATGCAAATATTCTCAGATTATGTGCTTAATTATTTGTTTTCAGGTTTTTAGCACTTGGATGACATTTGGAGGAAATACACGTGACTTGGGCTCATTTGGAGAAGAAACGGACAAGACTGACTCTACACCATTTATCTTGAAGAATTGTACTTATAGAGCGTAGAGACGACGTCGCAGGCTTCAAGTGACGGCGTCAGGATTTTTATGGTGACGACGTCATGGATTTGATGACGGCGTCAGGACGTAGCCGACTTAAACCGGATCTAGAAGATTCTACTTGGCGATGGCGTCACGACTACAACACGACGCCGTCGTGACGCTTTTCTTATATATACAAAACCGATTTTAAGGTTTTGAGGATGTAACTTTGTATAACTTTTGGGAGACGAACCCTAATCATTCTAGCAGCTTTTAGGCCGTCTTTAGGGCCTCAAAACCCTATTGTAACTGACCTTAATTCATGTTTTAATCAAGTAAGATTGTTTATCTTTAATCATTCAATATGTCTATGTGTTGTTTGATTGATTTATGTTCTTGATTCTTTATAACATGTAGCAAAACCCTCCTTTGTTACTTACTTAATGATTATATGAAACTTAGATTGTAGATCTCTTTTTAATGGACTTCTTGGTTGATGGATTAAATGTTCGCGTTAGGGATTTAGAAAACTAGCCTAAGGATATTAATAAATTGGCTTAGACGTCTAGATTGTAGATCTTTTTAATGGTGCTTCTTGTGATGGATGTTCGCGTTAGGATTTAGAAAACTAGCCATAAGATATTAAATTGGCATAGACGTCTAGGGAAACGCAAGTGTGTAGAAAGGATACCATCGGTAACAGTCTTCATACTACCTTACTTATGTGTTACCTTAACGGAATATTAAATAGACCGCGGGTTCGTGTAATTCGTTCATGACTTAGGAAATACTTACACAAATCATCACAAGTGTGACAAAGCAACATGATTAGGAGAAGCAATCTAAGGAGTACATGATTAAGTAAATACATCTTTTTATCATAAAGTTATCGCCAGTAGATTTGATTATATTTAGTTTTATTAGTTTAATCATTTTTCCCTACATGAAATGGGAAAGAACAGACCTCTGTTAGATCTTAATCGAGCCTTAGTTAGACCTTTTTATCATAAAATGGAAAGAACGCGCCTGCATTTATTTCATTTTTTTCCTTCGCGATCAAGCTAGCCATTGGCTTGAACGTCTTCTAGCAAGATCCATCTCCACATGGGAGGATCTTACTACTTGTTTCCTTGCTCAGTTCTTTCCACCGAGAAGGACTGCAAAACTTTGTAATGACATCCTGATGTTCCAACAACATCAAAGCGAGTCTCTCTCTGAAGCATAGACTCGTTTTAAGGACTTACTCTAAAAAGTCCCTCGTCATGGCATCGACCTTTGGCTCTAAGTCTAAATCTTTTATGACCATGTCAATCCCGCCACAAGATGAACCATTGACCAATCGGCCATTGGTAAGCTTCATGACAGAAACGCCAAAGAATCCTGGGCATTATTAGAGGACCTCGCTCTCTATGACAACAAAAGTTGGAACGACCCAAGGGACTTCGCTAAGACGGTCAAGGCAATCTCTCTTCCTCAAGATGTCCCGAGTTCACCCGACCGTCATCTCATCGAGCTCAAAAATCAAGTCCAACGCTTGAAGGAAGGTCATCTTGCTCCTAAGCAACCTATTCAAGTACTTCTTCATGTGAGATCTGCAATGGTCCCCACGACACTCAGTACTGCATGAAAAATTCTGAGCAAGCTTTTGTTGATTATGCATCCTCGCGTATTGACGAAGCGGGAGGTAAGCGGTATACTTTCAAACCCGAGCAAAATAATCTTGGTGACACCTACAATCCGTCATGGAAAAGTTACCCAAACCTTAGGTGGAGACAACCCTAAAATTCTCAAAATAATTTTTCAAACCCACCTAATGGGTTTCAGCCAAACGGTTTGTTCCCGAGCCACTCCTTCAACAACAATCCTCAAAGTTTTAACAATCAATCAAATCTTAAAGGATTGGTGTCCAACTTCATGGAATCTCAAGACGCTAGATTGTCCAAGTTTGAAGCCGATTTCAAACAACAACAAAGAGAGATGACCAACAAAATTGACATTGTATTGAAGGCCATCACCGATCAAATAACGGGAGCACTTCCTAGCGACACGATTAAGAACCCAAAACTGAATGTTAACTCTACCTCTTCAGTTTTCTCTGTTCATTCTTACCCAATAGATGATCCCCCAATGCTCAACCCAAATCCACGGTTCGATCAACACTATCATGATATATCCTAAACGGCCAGGCAAATCTCAAACCGGCAAGCCAGAAGAAGAAGAGCAAGATGAGAAGGACAACCCGGAAAACATTAATAGCAACCCTTCCTCACCACCTGATCTATCAGTTTCATTCACCATCGAAAAAGTTTGTAAATCAATTCATTCTTCGAATCACTCGGCTTGGTCCCCTAGTCATCCAACACAGAATTTGTTTGCACGAAAAGGGATGCCGGTGACATTGTGTTTATTGAGATTTTTTAGAAGAATGATGATTCCCACAAGGAGGAACCCGAAGTAGGTAAAAACGTAGTAGTAGGAGAATTAGAGGTGGAGTATTTTGACGTATTCCCGACCAGGAGTGAGCTTGCATATCATAAGTATCTAATGTGTGGTACAATCCCTTCAATATTTCTGAGAAACCCCATCATCATAGAAGGATGTCCGTCAAACCTTAAAATACCATGCAACATTAGACATGTGCATATTGAGAAAGCCTACATAGATCTTAACTCGCCCATGAATATCATGACCCGTATACTGTATAATTAGATCATGAAAAGAAAACTTGACCCTAAGGAAAACACAAATGGAGGAGTGAATAATTTCACGGGTAGGATTAAGGGAATGCACGTCTTTGTAGGAAACTTCACATATGTCATAGACTTCATGATAGTTGAGGATATTAGTTCAATCATAGACCCTAGGCTGTCACAAGTAGTACTAGGGAAGCCCTTTGTTGAAATATCTAACATGACTCATGACCCACCCGAAGGTGTAGTAAGGTTCACAAATGGGACCGATGAAATTTCCTATAAGATGCCCCATAAGATAGAATAGTATAACTCGCTATCAGACCTAGAAAGAGAGCACACTAAGTCAGTCTACCTCAGGAACAAGGAGGATAAAAGAAGAGGGGTGGAGTACGTGATGAGCAAATTAGGGTTTTACAAAGAATGTTTAGAGCTTGGACCCGAATATACGACTATAATTACTGATGAAGGTGAAGTCACGTAAGGACGTGTGACTTTGAGTCTAGCTACAAGACTCATAAATAAAGAAAAGTGTTTGTTTTTAACTTTGTCTTATTGACAAGCAAGGGGAAAATATTTGGTTTATAAGACCAATTCAAACATTTAAAATAAATTGTTTAGATTAATTCGTGTCAGTTTCGAGTCATATGATTGTAATGATAAATCTCAGGTTTTATGCAGTATTTTACAAAGGATATAACTAACAAAATTGCGTGCAGGATTTTTTTTCAAGAAAAAACGAAGAATTTTTTTTTACAATGGCTGGAGACGGCGTCAGGATTAATCATGATGGCGTCACGCCCCTAGCCATGTAAAAATTCGAAAATTTTCAATTATTCTCGAAAATTAATATGTGCAATATCTAGAATTTGTAATTTTTCTTATAAACCTGCAAAAACCTATGATTACATCATTACTCTCATCCTATCTTTACTTCTTTCATAGAGTCAACCCTAAAATTTCGTTGTATGTATCATTATCTCGCCAATTTTACGCTTGGTGTAGTTGTCTTTGTCTTTGATTACAGGTTATGTTTGATAAGAAGAAGCTTGGAAGTTCTTTAGAAGTTTCATTGGATGATTCTTGGAGGACGATTTAACCAGTTATCTTATGTTCTTCTCCATTATTGAGCAAACCAGGGGAGTACTAGTTTCTTTTACTTGTTTTATTTTCCTTTTATTCGTTTATACGAGTACTTCTATAGTAAATTGGGAACAATGTTCAACTTAAGTGTAGGGGGAAATAAGCCTTAGAAATTATTCCTTCAATTGCCATTTGCTTTGTCCTTAAAATGATGGGTAATATATCGAAACATAGCATAGACGGTAATTTTGACCCAAATTAAAAAAAATTATGACACATACCGACGAAAACCGAGTATTAATAGCGTCTCATGGATAGAAATTTATATGACTAGCACAAAAACCCTCAGAATTCCACCCAAAAATGTGAGGTTCGCCTTTAGATCTATAGGAATTCGGGTATCCATTTTCGATACCCAAGATAATTTATACCTTTAGCTTGTTCAAGTTAAGGTTAGAATGCAGTCATATGTGTCTATTCCGTCATTACGGATGTGTACGTATGGTCTTTGTCGCCATTTCTGGAACATTGGTATCGGTAGTAAAATATATGATTGTACCGGTAGTGTATTAAATTCTAGAACTTATTTTTGTGATGAATCCGGAGACCGCATAGTAAGTATTAGGATTTGCTAGAAAAGAGGCACTAGGATTAACCCATGTTTTAAACATGTAATTGTTATGATGGTCACATCGACTATATAACTATCCCACACCCGTGCTTCGCACTCATTTTTTAGTGCAAGACTCCTCTAGTACAACCCTCCGAGCCTATCCTTTTTACGGTTCTCATAATTTTCTGGTTAAGCCAGACTATTAATGAAGAGCATTGTTAACCCTTGAACCAATTGCTACACCCAAATCGCCTTAGCCTACCTTGTATGTACTCGCTTTTAGTATATTATATTTTTAAACCAAGTTAATTATTGAGTACACGGTTGCTAAGTCCTTATCCTTGTAAATACAGTTTTGGGACGATTAGGATTCAAG
>BQNB010115795.1:0-21487 GCA_026074375.1 Tanacetum coccineum
TTATAATCGAGATTTGTGGTATTGCTATTATATTTATATAAGTATTTATATTTGTATTTATACGTATAGCGTACCACGGATCATGCACCCTTAAATGTTCTTATGTGGTTTGGTTAATGTTATATTTTGAATAAATTCGAAGTCGAGCCGATTCTTTAAAAACGTTAAGCTTTGTAACAACTCATAACTTAGTTCCAAGACAGTTCTTGTTTAATGAGTTGCGGGGTTAGGATATGAATGACGTTTTACATAACTTAAGGTTTTTGACGAGTTTCCTCGAAGACAGGCGATGTTCATGGAGCTAGATGTTTATTTTTGCTTAGAGTTGTTATGCTGCTATTTGTAGCCTTGTATGGGCAAGCGAAGTTATAAGCAGTGGGTTTCCAATCGTGATAGTTAGATGAGATTCAAAGTGTGACCCTAAGTTCACGTGGAAACGTGAAGACCATATGAAAGCTAAGTATTCTTGATTGTTTGTTGATGATACTGTTGAATCTAGTAGTTAAATCTCGGGACGAGATTTCCCTAAGGAGGGGATACTGTGACAACCGTGATTTGAGCAGGTTAGTTTATACCTTTAGAAATGGCTAAGTGTCCATTTTGTATGTTTCTTGCGTGCTATGTGTTCTATATGTATGTTGAAGTGGGTTACTTATGTGCATGATGTCATTTTAGAGGTAAATGATTATCTTATTTTGTGTGCATATGAGTTTGGTGTTAAGTATTCCATTTGTTCACGTGTGGTGATAATGGAAATGAAAGACGTGTAGCATGCATTGCTACGTCAATTCTTGATTTTTAAGAGTTAAGCATTTATAAGAAGTGTAAGTTATTGGAAAGGAAGCATGTGAGTGAAATATAGAAGTTTGTAGCAAACTTTCTAAAAATAGAAAGTGGTTTGGTGAAATGAAAGTTATATTTAGAAAGTTTAGTAAGTAGCGTTTAAGTAAAAAGGTTTAATCAAACTAGCTTAGGTTTTTATAAAAACTTAAGGTAATGTAAGTAATAATGTAGTTAATAAATTTAAAATATATAAAAAAAATATAGGTATTAGGGCCGATCGGCCTTGGGTTAAAAAAATGGACTTTAATTATCTAAAACAATTTGTGTTGGGCTAGGACTAGTTTAGGCCTTAAGGTAAAAGCCCTAAACCCAAATTTTAGTCCATTATCCCACCTTAAGCCCCTAGAATGACATAATGCAGCCCCCAAAACCCTTTGTGTCAATTTCTCATCCCTAAGAACAAGGAACCAAGAATCTTGATCAAGAGCTAGCCAAGAATTGATGTTAGGACCTAGTAATCAAGGTAAGTGTGTTAAATCCTAGTTAATTAATGTATTCATGTAACCCTAATTATGATGGATCTAGGGTTTTATCTAAAATATAGAATGTTTATGATATATTATGATTGTAGTATGCTTAGGATTGAATTAGATGCGTAGATTTGCGTTAAAACTGGATTTAGGATTGAGCAGAATTTTGGATCGTGTTCAACGACTGTTATCTAGATGATAAAAACGTGTATTGATATGTTTCTTGAGTCTATGAATAAGCCAAAAAAAGTCTACTTTCCAGAAAATCTGGCCTCGAAAGTTTTTAAGGCCGGGAAGTCATTCAAATGTTGGTTGCACTAAAAGTTGTCAAAACAGTAAATACGGGTCAGATTTAGATCATGTTTAGGAGGGTAAAACCCTAACTTAAAATTAGAATTAAACTTAGCCCTTCTACAGTAGTTAAGTTTTATATGTATATAAAGAAACCCTAAAAGGATACCTTCTAATTTTATGTCTACGTATGGTTAATAAGTCCAAACTTTTTAGTGTGCAATCAGATCCGAATTGAGATTGTTTTGAAGTTTGATTTTCTTAGGAGTACTTGTGCATGTAAATGGCTTTTGGAAATCCAATGGTAGTTAGAGTAAACATAAAGGAACATAGGTGATTTTTGGTATAATTTATAAAGGTAATTAAGTAAGGGTTTTGGGTACGTAAAGAGACACTAAAATTCTGCAATTCTGAGTTAATTGTAAGTAGCTAGTGTAAAGTGTTAATAAGATGTGTAAGGTTGGGCATAGTGTCGGGGTAACCCATGATGGTTAACTAAACCCTTAGACATCCATCATATGTGTGTTACATGGACTTGAGCTTTTAGCTTGGTCGCGTGTAACCGTGTTTATTTATTTGTATAGTTGCGTGTAGAGATTTGGAAGCTGCGGTTGAGTATCCAGGTGAGTTTCATAGTCCCTCTTTGTACATTGTTTTAAAATTGGGATGGAAATGATGCTTGTGGATTTAAAAGGTTTTAATTGCTGTGATTATGTGATTTTATGTGAGGCATGAACGTTTATGTGGTTATTATATGTGATGTGCTACATGATGTGTGATTCGTTAGAGCGGAGGGATACGCCTATTCTATATCTGTGTGATTCTGGTTAGAGAGTAGTGGTTCTACTCATTTAAATCTGATTGGAGGGTTGAAATAAGACTCAATGCTATGTGATTCCGGTTAGAGAGTAGTGGTTCTACTCATTTAAATCTAATTGGAGGGTTGAAATAATACTCAATTCTGTGTGTTTCGATCGAAGGGTAATGGATTACCCATGACTGTTGTGATTGTTTATGAGTATGCGTGATAGCCTGTATTTTGTTCTGCCCTAATTTGTTTTATTAATCGCAACAATTGGTTTTGAAAGATAGAATTTTTATGTCTTAAACCTATGACTCTCACCAACCTTTGTGTTGACGTTTTAAGCATCATTTTCAGGTAATCTTCTTGAGGATAAGGAAGTTAGGAGAAGTGGCTAGTGAGACCGTATGCATGCATGCGGAGTCCTTCTCCTAGAGATTTTATTTATGTCTTTTGAAATGTTGCTATTTGATTGATCATTAGATGTTTAGATTTTGGATTATGTTTCCTTGTGGTATGACTTTGTTTTCTTAATGCAAGACTCCTTTATCTTGTGTTAGATATTGTCATGACACATTGTGTCTCCTTTGTTTATCTATTTCATTTAGTTCTCTTTATTGTTGACACCATTGTGTTGTGATGATATCCATGATGTTACACCTCGTGTTTCCGCCTAGGCGGGGTGTGACATTTCCTTTGGTCATTTTTTCCCTTTATGCATTCTACACATTTTTTAAAATCTGAAAAATCAAGATTAGGCAGAACTTCATCTTTCACAAGTCTAGTCATTATGTCTCGTGAAATATGGCCTAGACGTTGGTGCCATAATTTTGATAAGGTTTCTGGATCTTGTTTTCTCTTATTTTGATTCACATTCTCATTAACGTTAAATGATAATAAAGATTCCGAAAAATGATTATCTAAACATAACTTAAAGTGGTTTCCCTCAAGACAACCATTACCAACAACACGAGAATTTAAACTTATATATACTTTATTGTATCCAAACGTAAATATAAAGTCATCAATAATTAGTTTAGATACAGATATTAAGTTTTGAGTCATGCTCGGTACATAAAGAGTTCCATAAAGATTTAAACAAAATCCACCCTCCAATATTAATGAAAGGGTCCTAACGGCTTCTACGTTTAAATCAAATCCATTCCCGACTTTAACCGTTTGTTGGTTTCTTTCCAATTTCCTGATTGTACGGAATCCCTGTAAAGAATCCACCATGAATTAATAGAGACATTAATATTAAAATATTCATTAATCATAAAAGATTTAAATATACCTTTCTTTGCTAACCATTCCTTAGATTTCAGAATAACAAGGTCTACTCTGTTCACTCAAAATACAAATTTAAACAACTAAACTCAGATCTCGATGGTTAGCGACCTTATGTAGTAAAACTTTAATATTTCCATCGGATATGTAGAAACTCTATGGAATTGATGAAAGGACATTTATTGTCAATGGACACCGACTAAAACTATCTAACGAAGAATATAATGACCCTCCCAAGGAAAGCAGTCACTCCTTTTTCCCAAAACTAATGAATTCCGAAAATACTGAGTCTAGCTAACGGGTACTCTCTTAAAAAAATATGCGCTTCTCAGGGGCATCCGGCTTTCACTTAAGTGTGGAGGAGACCTCTCTATTCTTTATCTTTTTATTTATTTTCTAAAAAATATCATCAACATAAAATATTTTCTTTTTAGTGTGCTTTTTGGATATTTAACTGCCTTATGCAGGTAATTTGCTCGAAGATATGGAAATTTTTTGACATATTGCTCCAAAAGACAGGCTCTATCTCAATATGATTTGCTCTTACACGGGAAATGTACGTTTTCCTTTAATTTTCCCTATTTTATCTCTATTATCAATTATCACATTGAGGGCAATGTTCAACTTAAGTGCGGATGGGAGCCAAATAGGAAAAATTCATCATATCCCTTTATGTTTGCCCTATTTAAAATTTATTTTCCAAACTAATATTACATAAAAGAAAAATCTTAACTATACGCTTTCAAAATTAAAAAATGCTCTTAGTAAGGCAAGTCCAACCGGATTGACATTATAGCTAGCACACCCCAGTCCACTAAATTGTGAGAATCTAAGCCTTAAAAATATTCGGGTATCCACCTTTGGTACCTAAGATAATTGATGCCTTTAGCTTGTTCGAGTTAAGGTTTGATTACAGTCATATGTGTCTATTCCGTCGTTACGGATGTGTACGTATGGTCTTTGTCGCCTTTTCTGGAACATTGGTATTGGTTGAAAATTATGTTTGAGAGAGCCGGTAATTTAAAAGCTCTAGAACTTGTGTTTAATCATCATTTACTAGACCGAAGCCTATCACATGAAGTATATCTCGCAAGTTCTTATTCTCCTAAGCGCTCTGTATAAAGTTATGTTGCTGAAATATCTGAAAGTCAAGCGAAGAAGCGAAAAAAAAAGTTATGCTATAGTAGTTCAAAAGAAATAAAGGCTTATGTTTGGCGCACGAAGATTGAATCCTCTCTAGTACCCAAGTTCTGCCCTTCGGTCAGGTTTATGTGTTAAGTACAAGCCTATGGTAGCTGTCTAGATTATGTCTGTGCAAATTGAGTGTTCTTCTCAAAAATCATATAAACCCTATCTGAGTGGCTGATTGAATTCTAAAATCAAACACTATCCCTATGTGATGGTGCTATGTGTTATGTCTACGCCTGAAAGTTCTCTAATATGCAAACTCTTACCCCAATTTTCGTCACGTCATGATAAATGAATTTTATTTTTCCTTTATTGAACACAGCCCGCCGCCCCCTCCCCCCGGGCCACCCCCCCCCACCCCCAACCCCCCACCGTAAGGTGTGGAGGGATTTGATAACGCCTAAATTATACATGTTTCTATGGCGTTATTTATGTTTATTTTATCATTTCTCGTGAACTTTTGGTACTTAATCAAGCTTAAATTGCTTATAGGTTCACTTGAAGACTCTAAAGACTCAAGCTCAAAGATCTACACACTTTGGAAAGCGAATACAAGAAAAGAAAATTTTCTATTTAAAAGTTCAAGAAGTTCGCCGCACTTTCTACAAAGTTCGCCGCACTTTCCTATGAAGCCTCTAAAACCGGCGCACCTATATCTTTGTTCGCCGCCACTTTTCCGAAGTCAGAAGAATTTAAAGTTAATAAATGCACCTGCATTAACTCACCAAAACCGTCACACTTATTTGTAAGTGCGCCGCACTTCCAGTCATAAAACATTAAATGACCATCGCATTTAAACTCCTCAAGTGCGCAGCACTTATTTCTAAATACCGACGCAGTTTTTCCAATTTTTAGCCTCTAAATTAGAGGGTCGATTTTTGCATTCTAAATATTTCCCACACAAATCTTCTCAATACTCCACACACACACGCTTCCCTACTACCAACCAAAAACACCTAGAAACCAACCTCCTCTCTTGAAGAAAAAAAGATCTAACGATCAAGAACGAGAAGTTTCTACTTGTTGTTGAAAATTATGGAAGTTAATGTAATGTGTGATTTTGTTATGAACTTCCTTCGCCGTGGAGAGGGCTAAATCTCTCATGACTACTTCGGTGACGTTCGATAAATGAATATAGCGTTTTGGTATAATCTTGAATCATCTCCTTATTCTTTAAGCTTATATTGC
The DNA here is from genome assembly GCA_026074375.1 of Tanacetum coccineum. NCBI lineage: Eukaryota > Viridiplantae > Streptophyta > Magnoliopsida > Asterales > Asteraceae > Tanacetum > Tanacetum coccineum. The sequence goes on from BQNB010115795.1 coordinate 6,070, forward strand.
AATCCCTGTCATATCATATCTCTATCTACTTTTTGCTTTTCAACTTAGGATTATATATCATATCGGTATAGGTCGAAAAAGACCCGTTATGACTATATGGTTTTAAAAGATTTGTCTATGGTCTTTATTGTCTGTGCTGAGGAAATCCACTTTCGTAAATGATAAACAAAATAAGCTTTGATATAATAGTAACTGGATTATTTGAGTAACACATTTGGTCTAGTTAACTAAATATAAGTCTTAAGTTAAAACAAGTTAATTTGTGAAAACGTTTTTTGATGAGAGATCGCCTTTATAAATTAATGCCCTACTCTCATGGTAAAATCATTTCAAACACTTATAAATTATATTCAACTATCCGAGTAGTCATCTTTATTATCACTGGTAAAACTAAAGTTACTTTCAAAATAGTTAAAGTCAATTCTCTTGCTGATTATTTGAACACTACTCTAATCCTTATGGAACGACCTGGTCTTACCTAAAAAGATTATACTACATATGTGGGTTATACTTTTACCCGTATATTTCCCATAATTAATCGGTATTTTCAGTCTTATAAATTTAAAGCTTTTGAAACACATCAGGAACGGAGGAGGAAATGGTTATAACTTCGGAGGTTTTATGCTTGTTGCTCGAGAGTGCACATATCAAGACTTCTTGAAGTGTCAACCACTTAACTTTAATGGAACGGAAGGAGTCGTTGGGTTGACTCGCTGGTTTGAGAAGATGGAGACGGTGTTCCACATTAGTAATTGTCCATAAAAGTACCAAGTAAAGTATGCTACATACACACTGCTGAACAGTGCTTTGACGTGGCGGAACTCACGTAAGAGAGCGATTGGGATTGAGACTGCATATGCCATGAAGTGGACATAACTTATGAAGTTGATGATAGAGTTGTACTGTCCGAGGAATGAAATTCAGAAGATGGAGACTGAGTTATGGAACTTGACTGTGAAAGGAAATAACTTGACTGCTTATGCTAGGAGATTTCAAGAATTGGTTCTGTTGTATACTAGAATGGTCCCGGATGAGGAGGACAAGGTTAAGAGATTTATTGGGGGTTTACCTGACAATATCTAGGGGAATGTAATCGCTGCTGAGCCCACTAGACTTCAAGATGCAATCCGAGTTGCTAACAATCTAATGGATCAAAAACTGAAGGGTTACGCTGGAAGTGCTAAAAACAAGAGACGGTTTGACAACAACCCGATGGACAACCGTGGGCAGCAACCAGCTTTCAAGCGACAAAATGTTAGAGGTCAGAATTTGGCAAGAGCATACATGGCCGAGAGCAATGAGAGAAATGGGTATGTTGGGTCTCTCCCCTACTGCAACAAGTGCAGGTTGCACCATGAAGGGCCGTGTACTGTGAAATGTAGAAACTGTAAAAGGGTTGGTCACATGACTAGAGAATGTACGGCTGTTGTTGCTCCAAACACTCAGAGGGCCCCAGTTGGGAATCAGCCGGGTGTTATTTGTTATGAGTGTAGAAGGCGAGACATTATAGGAAGGATTGTCCTAAGTTGAGGAGTCAGAACCGTAGAAACAAGACTGGAAACAAGACTAGGAGTAATGAAGCTATAGCAAGGGCGTATGCCATCGAAGGAGGAGGAGCAAACCCCGATTCCAATGTCGTCACAGGTACGATCCTTCTCAATAACTGTTATGCTTCTATGTTATTCGATTCGGGTGTCGATAGGAGTTTTGTGTCGTCTACCTTTAGTGCCTTGATTGATGTTGCACCGTCCACTTTAGGCACTAGCTATGCCGTAGAACTTGTCGATTGAAGAATTTCAAAAACAAATGTTATCCTTAGAGGCTGTACGTTAAGATTATTAGGCCATATGTTCGACATTGATCTAATGCCCGTAAAACTTGGTAGTTTCGACGTCATAATCGGTATGGATTGGTTAGCAAAGTACCACGCGGTGATCGTTTGTGATGAGAAGATCGTTCGTATTCCCTATGGAGATGAGATATTGATAATCTGAGGTGATGATTGTGACGACGGAAGTAAGTCGAAGCTAAATATCATATCATGTACGAAGACCCAAAAGTATATTCAGAAAGGATGTCAAGTTTATCTAGCGCAAGTTACATCCAAGAAGGCTGAGGATAAGTCAGAGGAGAAGCGACTTGAGGACGTGCCAATTGTACGGGAATTTCTAGAAGTCTTTCCAGAAGACTTGCCTGGACTACCACCTGCTCGACAAGTTGAATTTCAAATCGACTTAGTCCCTGGTGCTGCACCTGTAGCACGAGCCCCGTATCGATTAGCACCAGCCAAAATGCAAGAGTTATCCACTCAGTTGCAAGAACTTTCTGACAAAGGATTTATAAGACCCAGTTCCTCACCCTGGGGAGCTCCGGTTTTGTTTGTCAAAAAGAAAGATGGATCTTTTCGGATGTGTATCGACTACCGTGAACTAAACAAACTTACTATGAAGAACCGATACCCACTTCCGAGAATCGACGATTTGTTTGATCAACTTCAAGGGTCAAGAGTCTACTCTAAGATCGACCTGAGATCTGGTTATCACCAACTCAGAGTTCGTGAGGAAGACATCCCAAAGATGGCATTTAGGACTCGCTATGGTCACTACGAGTTCCAAGTAATGCCATTTGGCTTGACTAACGCACCTGCGGTATTCATGGATTTAATGAATCGAGTGTGCAAACCGTACCTGGATAGATTCGTGATCGTATTCATCGATGATATTTTGATCTACTCCAAGAGCAGAAAAGAACATGAAGGGCACCTTAAGTTAATTTTGAGGTTACTTAAGAAGGCGGAGTTGTATGCCAAGTTTTCAAAGTGCGATTTTTGGCTGTCGAAGGTATAATTTCTCAGTCACATAATTGATAGTGAAGGCATTCACGTTGATCCTACTAAGATCAAGACAATCAAGGATTGGGTGTCACCCAAAACACCAACCGAGATTCATTAATTTTTTTGCTTGGCCGGTTACTACCGACGATTTATTGACGGTTTCTTGAAGATCGCTAGGCCTATGATGAAATTGAATCAGAAAAGTGTGAAGTTTGATTGGGGAGAAAAGGCAGAAGCTGCGTTTCAGCTGTTGAAACAAAAATTGTGATGTGCGCCGATTTTAGCTTTACCCGAGGAAAGCGAGAACTTTGTGGTATAATGCGACGCTTCGTATAAAGGGTTGGGCGCGGTTTTGATGCAAAAGGAGAAAGTCATAGCTTACGCATCCCGCAAACTCAAGGTCCATAAAAAGAACTATACCACACATGACCTAGAACTTGGTGCAGTAGTGTTTGCCTTGAAAATGTGGAGATACTATCTCTACGACACGAAGTGTGTCGTGTTCACTGATCACAAGAGTTTGCAACATATTCTTGATTAGAAAGATTTGAACATGAGACAACGACGGTGGTTAAAGTTGTTGAGCAATTACGACTGTGAGATCTGATACCACCCAGGAAAGGTGAACGTGATGGCTGATGCACTGAGCCGAAAGGAAAGAATTAAGCCACTGCGAGTTCGGGCCTTAGTTATGACTATTGGGTTAAACCTTCATAAACAGATTCTGAGTACTCAATCGGAAGCCAGAAAAGAAGAGAACTTTATAACCGAAGACCTGCATGGTATGATTAATAAGCTTGAACCTCGTGCTGACGGAACATTATGTTTGAACAACCGAAGTTGGATTCCATGTTTTGGTGACTTAAGAGCATTGATTATGCATGAGTCTCATAAGTCAAAGTATTCCATCTATCCTGGATTGGATAAGATGTACCAAGACCTGAAGAAGTTGTATTGGTGGCCCAACATGAAAGCAGAAATTGCCACATACATCAGCAAGTGTTTAACGTGCGCCAAGGTTAAGGTGGAATATCAGAAGCCGTCTGGTTTGTTAGTTCAACTAGAAATTCCGCAATGGAAATGGGAGAATATAACGATGGACTTTGTGACTAAGTTGCCAAAGACAGCAACTGGTCAAGACACGATTTGGGTAATCGTTAATCGCCTGACCAAGTCTGCTTATTTCTTGCCCATGAGAGAAGACGACTCATTAGAGAAGTTGACGAGACAGTACTTAAAGGAAGTAGTCTCAAGTCATGGAGTGCCAGTTTCGATCATCTCCGACATTTTCTTTACATTTATGGCGGTCTCTTCATAAAGCGTTAGGTACTCGGTTGGATATGAGTACAGCTTACCACCCGGAAACTGATGGTCAGAGTGAGAGGACCATTCAAACATTAGAAGACATGTTGCGTGCCTATGTACTCGACTTTGGAAAAGGTTGGGATAGACGTTTACCGTTGGTGGAATTCTTGTATAACAATAGTTACCATACCAGCATTAAGGCTGCAAAATTTCAAAGCGTGTATGGCGTTAAGAGTCGTCTATTCTGTTGAGCTGAAGTTGGAGATAGTCAGCTCGCTGGCCCAGAGATCATCCATGAGACAACTGAGAAGATTGTTCAAATCAAGAGCCGTATCTAAGCTGCCCGTGATCGTCAAAAGAGCTATTCCGACATAATATGGAAACTCCTTGAGTTTCAAGTGGGAGATAAGTTCATCCTGAAAGTGTCACCATGGAAAGGGGTGATACGTTTTGGTAAACGGGGAAAGCTGAACTCTCGTTATATTGGACCTTTTAAGATCATTGCTAAAGTAGGAACCGTTGCCTACCGACTTGAACTCCTGAAACAGTTAAGCAGAGTTTACAGTACATTTCACATCTCTAACTTAAAGAAATGCATGTCCGACAAAAATTTTGCCATACCGTTGGATGAAATCCAACTCGACGACAAACTCCACTTCATTGAAGAACCTGTCGAGATCATGGACCATGAGGTCAAGCGTCTGAAGCAGAGCCGTATTCTGATTGTTAAGGTACGCTGGAACTCTAGGAGAGATCCTGAGAAAATGTAATATTTTGATCGCTCGTCTTACTACGAAGACGTGGACGTAAGAAACGCGAGCAACGGGCTTAAAACGACCAAATTAGGTCATTTTTACGAAAAGTATATTTATAAACGTTTTCACTTTATAAATATTATTTTACTAAAACGATTAGTCGGTGATTATGCTATATAGAATATTGAGTGGTTATCAAAGTGCTATATTACTAGGGAGTTTCATAATGAGGCCTCTTCGGATGGCGTATCGACGATGTTGTTGGATTTACGATTTAAAGTATCCTAACTCCTCGAACGTCATGTCATGACCTCTTTAATTATGATAGCCCGAACGATAGCACGACGTAACTACTATAAGATTATATTGAATGTTATAAATTGAAGTACTCGGTACTTATACGACCTTAATTTAAATAGGTTGCATCAAACGTTTTGCGTGACATTTTATCTGTGATTATTGGACTATCAGTACTCAAGGTGAGTTCATAGCCCCCTTTTTACTACTTAATTGTTTTACAAACTCTAAGGGGTGAATTACATTGCTTATTTTACTATTGGACACAAGTGTTTTTCTAAGTGTTTTCAAAGTGTTTTAAACTGTATGCTATCCAGATTACTGCCTGAATATTATTGCCTAAGTTACCACTATTGCCAATTAAGTCCCTACTATATCATGAACCGTCAATTGCTATTGTAGTGAGCGCGAGTGTTGTGGATAGATCTATCGGGACTGACAATCCCCACCTGGAATTTCTGGTCACAAGTTGACCATGGTGCATTTAACATTGAGAATACTTTTAGGTTGTTGGCAAGCATCCTATACATTTGGGGCACAAACTAGTTAAGGCTTCGGGTTCATGAGCTTAGTGCAATAATAAACGTTTTGGACTACTAAATGTGTTTTAGAGTCTATTATTACATCGATCTTGTGGTCCACCAATTTACCAACAAACCTATGATTTCACTCAACCTTTGTGTTGACTTTTAGCATGTAAATTTCAGGTCCTAGGGTATGAAGACTGAAGGGGAGCCGTGGCGGATATCAATGAAGATGGATTCTGTGTTTTATCTAAATTATATGCAACTTTTGTATTTCATAAAACTTAAGTCATCTTTTGAGATTTTGTTTAAATGTATGTTGAATGTTTATGACATCAAAAACTTATGGGACCTAATGTATTAACTCTGATATGTTGCTATAAATGAAATATTATCTTAAAACGTCCATTCTTGGTCATTTCCTATATCTTGTTTGTTGTACTTGAAGTAGCACCCCAATGTTACTATTCCGCTGCTACCTGATTTTGTGGTTGTTACAATACGGGTGTATGCTTGTCAGAGAACCTTTGAGTAAACCATACGACTGTATGCCCAGAAGCATAAAGCCATATGTTACCTTTTTTAGAATTTTATCATTCTTATTTCTTTCGTATTTATTGATCCGTAAAGAGTTAGAAGACGTTCTTTATATCGTTAAAAAGGTATTTGAGTCTTCTATAACATAAATATATCTTCCAAATCAGAATCATAATTGAATTTTAAAAATGATATGATGCAAGAGTCAAGGGTCAATATCGGGGTCTTTTCCGCGCGTTAAAAAAATCGAGTCGTTTTTTGGGCGTTTCAACTTGGTATCAGAGCTTCGGTCTAAGTGAAGTAGGTTTCCATGATAGGTTGCCTAAACTTAGACCACTTGTAGATGCGGTTTTCGTAAGTGTAAAGTAGTGCGAAAAAGTATATGCTTTAGTTATAAGGTAGATTAAGTGCTTGCGACAAATAGAATGATGATGCTTAGACATAGAATTATTATGCAATGTGGTATATGTTATTTTGCCATAGACTAAATGATCTTTGATTGCGGCTAAGAATATAAAACACTTATTGGAGAAGTGTTAAGTGCGGAAATATATGTTTATATGATGTAAAGTTTATGGTAGTTATTATATGTCTAAGTATCACATGTTGTGAATAATGGTACAAGCTTATGAAGTATTTGATGCTAAATAAAATGCATGAAATTGCATCTTAGATAAGACGTGATGAAAATATGTGAATAGGGGGCAAGTGAATGTACAAAAGCTTGTATTATGAAAAGTTGCTTAAAGCTAAAATTGTTTATGTATTGAAATTAGATGCTTATATGCATTCTAATTAGATGAATGGTTGAGGTATGTGAAATCATGTTGTCTAGAGAACATGATAATTATAATGTGAACGCAAGGTATTAATAAGTGAGATTTGCTTATGATTGATAATAAGGTAATATTAGAAATTATCGTAACATGTAGTGTTAGACATTGAAATAAGTGAATGGGATTAGATTGCTATGTATGACCAATATATGGTCTAATTGTAATATATGTCTAGTGTTGAACTTGACATATTAATATCAAGAAACTTGCCCTTGAAATAGAATGCGAAGATATTAAAATGATAATGAGACACGTTATATAGAAACATGGCGAGTAAGTCGCGATAACAAAATACAGATGAATGTATTGGAAAAGCATTACGCTAAAATCCTTTAAAGGTATAAAATGCGTTAGATGAATTGTAAAACATGACTAAAATCATGTAGATATATGAGGATGTACACGATGAGTAAAATGAGGTATTTGAGTATATTATAGAATAAACCTATGTAAGGTTTATATTCGAAAATGTCAAGCAAACTAAAATGATGCTTTAGCATAAAATTAGATAAGTGGTCAACTTGGGGTTGACATGAAAAATGATAAGTGCATTGTGAGAATGCATATGAAATATGCAAAACATGAAATTAACAAGTATCATATAGATTTTGTCCAAGAAAATAAAAATGTGATGAAATTGCGTAAGACAATAAAATGTGGAAAATGAAAATGTGATGGAATTGCGTCAGGCAATAAAAAAATGTAATGGAGATGTACTTGATTAGAAAAGTACGTAAATGATAAGTGGGTAAAGAAGTTTAAGATAATTTAGCTTGGGTCTAATGCTCCACTTCTCGAATATTTCGAGATACACTAGATGCCATTTGTAACACCCCCAAATTGAGTCGCAACGGAATATTGTCCGGGAGCGTTACTTCATAATACAACAACACAAGATATGAGAGAACGACCTCTAAATGAGTCGTTTGAAAAGTAATCTCGTTGATTTTCTTAAAATATGAATTGTTGTAACATTTGTCCCAAGGTATGCATCAATAATGTCAGACTGAAATAATACAACAAGATTTGTTTTGTAGAAATCCATGAATGTAATCTTGTAAAGTTTAGACTCCAATGCACACCAAATAAGCCAAGCATCTAATTCACCTAAGAAATACATGCTTAAAAGTGTCAACATAAAGTTGGTGAGTTCATAGATTTATATAAGTATAAATGTAAGTCACAAAAACTATATATATAAATTTACTATGTTGCGAGTCCCGCCCATACAAGACTTGCAACGCATAAACTTAAATATATAGGTTTTCTTAAAACGCGTATAAACACAAACCACACAAAATGCGTTTGTTAAAATGTTGGAATCAAAGATTTGTAAAGTATGCATGTTATAATAGTTACCAAAATTTGTATGTATGAATGTTGGACCACAATGTTTCAAAGAGTATGATAATTGTAATGAGCACAATATCACAAAATGTTTCAAGTATGTATTGCCTAGTATGCAACATGAGGAGTGATTACGATTGCACCCTTAAGTTCATGTAACTGCGACGTAGACTTATCAGTATGCCACTTTATTCAAGGCACGGTAAAAGTTCATGAGTATGTTGTGCTGGACCTGAGGCTTCAAGCCAGTCATGATCCGACATGGTATAACGTTCGTTAGTTCGATCTCGAACTAGTGAGAGCTAATCACCCGAACGGGGGTTGTCAATCCCCAATAGATCTATTTTATAACATTCGCATTTACCCTTCGAGTAATTAACAGTTCAATCTACTTAAGCTAATCCGTAATCATTCGAGTAAAAGTAAAGTTGTTACGTCCATAAGTAAAAACAAGTATTGTATTTCACCGTGAGATATGAAAATGAGTTTGTAAGCAATCATGTAATGAGTTTGTAAACGTTTATGTAAACAAGTTTGTAATCAATCATGTAAATGAGTTTGTAAACGTTCATGTATCCGAGTATATAAATGAGTTACGAGATCAAGTATGCAATCAAGTATGTAAAAGAGATTGTAAAAGATATATGTAAACAAGTTGTAACGAGCATGTATACTCCCCCGAGATTTGTAAAGAAATGTAAAACAAGTGAAAGAGGGGCTATAAACTCACCTCAAGTGAATGTATCGAGTGTAGCAAAATCAATAAAATGAAACGTCACGAACGATAATGCAACCTAATTATTTATAGGTCGATCACGAAATGTTTCAAGTATGTATTGCCCAATGAGTGATTACGATTACTCTAAGTTCATGAAACTGCTGCGTAGACTTATATGTATGCCACTTTATTCAAGGCACAATAAGAGTTCATGAGTATGTAGTTGTTAGCCCTGTAGACACCAATCCAGTTGTGCTCCGACATGGTATAACATTCGTCTCTAGTGATAGCTAATCACCCGAACGGGGATTGTCAATCCCAAATAGATCTATTTTATAACATTCGCGCTTACCCTCCAAGTAATTAACAGTTCATGCAACCTAAGCTAATCCGTAATCATTCGAGTAAAAGTAAAGTTGTTGCGTCCATAAGTAAAACAAGTATTGTATCTCACCGTGAGATATGAAAATGAGTTTGTAAGCAATCATGTAATGAGTTTGTAAACGTTTATGTAAACAAGTTTGTAATCAATCATGTAAATGAGTTTGTAAACGTTCATGTATCCGAGTATATAAATGAGTTACGAGATCAAGTATGCAATCAAGTATGTAAAAGAGATTGTAAAAGATATATGTAAACAAGTTGTAACGAGCATGTATTCTCCCCCGAGATTTGTAAAGCAAATGTAAAACAAGTGAAAGAGGGGCTATAAACTCACCTCAAAGTAGAATGTATTGATTATACAAAATCAATAAAGTGAAACGTCACGAATGATCCGGAATGCAACCTAATTATTTATAGGTCGTATAAGAATAATGTATTTAAAATAAATACAACAATGTACATTATCAAGTTATATCACCACCTAATAGTTTTCGTTTAGTTATAAGAGTTGAAACAATGTTAAAGTTACGTTTGCTATTTAATGTCCAATAATTGATTATTTGTTAATAACGTTTGATTCAATATTTTTATTATTTATATAATGATATTATATAAATAGTTTAATCATTTCGTAAAGTAATATTTATAAAATTAAAAACATTTATAAATATTATATAAGTAATGCTACATCATTCTGTAAGGTTTTTGTTGAAAACGAACCAACACTATTTATGTCAGGAAAAATAGTGCAGAAAAATTAATATAAAGTTATCTAGCTTTAATCATTTTATAAAATAATATTTATAAAGTTAACAACATGTATATATTATATAAGTAATGCTACATCGAACCAACACTATTCATGTCAGGAATAATAGTGCATAAATTTTATATAAGAAGTTACCTAGTTTCTATGGTGATTTTACTCATTTTAACACACTTTCGGGCTTGGAAAAATGTGATTTTATAGTAAAACATCATTCCCGACAACGTTGTAGTTTTATATTTAAGCCGACTCAAACCCGAAAGCCCTCAAAAATACCATTTATAAATCTGCCAGATTTATGCCGAAAACTTATTTTGCCGGTATTGTTTCAAATCTAGTTTTGGCCATAACTTCTTCGTTTTACATCTGTTTTTCGAGTTCTTTATATGCACGGAATCGTGTTACGATGTACTAACACATTTTTATAGTTTTGGCTCGACAACATGCCCGTATCCTACTGATACAAAGCTGCTGCCCCTAAAGGTATATTACACACTTTTTTCCAAGTATTTCTACTCCATTTCATACCACAAATCCACTAGTCTAGGTACTTCATTTACCTTCCACAGTCACAATCATCCACGAACCTAATCTCATCCAATACTTCAAAATATCATAAAATAATCATAAGATTAATTAAGCTAGTTTATGAACTTTAAACATAACCACAAGTCTAAAATCATAAGTAAGTGGTGTTCTTGATTTATTTACAAATGTTTATAAAAGTAAACTAGTTGGTGATATAACTTCGTATAAAAATACATAATGAAAGTATGAACATAATCCATATGTATGAAAATCAAAAGAGTAAAGTGTGGTATGCTTACAAATATGTGATGAACTAGAAACCCTAAATTTTGATTCTAAACTCAAAATCCTTATGAAAACCCCAAATCTTAATTATGAAAACCCTAACTTGATCTTGATAAACCCTTGCTTTAAATGGAACTCTAACTTTCAAAACCAGTTAGAACACCTTAGATTATACTCTAGATTAACCTTGTATGCTTGTAATATTATAAAAATGGAAGCTATTAATTTATTGGGAGCTTAGTTTGAATCGTGGGCTTATAGGTGGAGGAAACGAGTGTTTTATAAACTTTGTAAGTGATAGAAAATGAGATGAAAGAGCTAGTGATGATCCTTTATATACTACAAATATCCAAGAGACCAAGACTTACAAGATCCATGAATTTAGGGAAGAAAGAAATAGGTCATGTAAGAAAGAAATGGGAAGAGATGAGGTCTTGTAAGATAGTTGATGAAATGTGTAAGTAAACTTTGAAAATAACCAAAACTAGTACATGGTAATATTATTAAGCAACTTGGTATTGATTTGGTGTATGTATTTACATACATAACCGGCCATGGTTGTTTATGTGTAAGAATATATATAATTTTTGGGTATTGAGTATAAATGTGAGTATTTGGTTAAGACTAGAAAGGTAGAATGATTTACATTTATGTAAAAAGGTTCTAAATTTTAAAACGTAAACGTTTTACGTAACGTATAAAAATAAAATATGAAAAGTTATAAATTATTTTCGTAAAAATAGTATAACACTTGTTTGATATAAACTTTTATTTGTTTGATGACGGTTTACGTTAATTGTTGATTTTTAGTTTACGCGATTTAATTAAACGGTTGAAATTAAAAATAAACGCGTCAAAGTTTAAAATAAATAGTTGAATATTTATTGACGTAAAATGACTCGAAAATGTGAGTTGTTACAGATAATACGGTAACTGTTATGTCAGGAGACAACAAGTCAATAAATCAGATAGTTAAATAGTACGTTTGAAGTCTGAAAAATTGACAAAGGTTACAGTTGTGACACTATATGAACACCTCTCCTTCCCATGAAGATGTGGTTAGTTGTTTTACTTATCTTCATTTTTATAACATCACATCCTTCCCATTCATTTCTCTCTTTAGAATTCTTCTAGTTTCTCTCTCTATATTTTTATCTTATTTGTGATAAAAGATGATATAGTTTTGAGATAACAACCCCTTTAGTAGAAAGTTAAGGTTTTTGTTTTTATCTTTACTTTGAAAATAAGGATACATCTTGTGTTATACATATGGTCTGTATAGGGGTGTACATCGGTTTAAAACCGAACTGAACCGACAAAAATCGAACCGAATCGAAAATCGACTTTAAAGAAAACATGAACCGAAAATCGAACCGAATTGAATTGAGAAAAACCGAAACCGAACAAAACCGAACCGAATAGATAATTTACGCGTATTTTTTTTGGTTTTAACTCGAACCAAACCAAACCGAGCAAAACCGAAACTGAAAACCATAAATATACATAACCGAAAACCGAACTGAAAATAGTCGGTTCAGTTTCGGTCGGCTCGATTTGTTAGTTCTGTTAGTTCAGTTGATTATGCTTTGCCCTAGGCATATAAATCATTTTAAACTCTTCCATAATTTTTTAAAAGTGAAAAATTGACTAGTCAACATCTAATTAATGTCATTATTACTTCATAAAACTAACTTTTAAATGAAAAATACAAGTAATTAAGCTTATTATACAGACCATAATATGCCTTTTTTACAATTTACCGTTACTCACATCCCGAAATAAAAGTTCACAGTTTCACACCCCATACCTAAAGTAAAAATTGATGAAATAATTGCATCAGTCCCAAAACTCACTTTCTCAAAACACACCACACGATAAAGCAACACCACTCACTCCTCTTCTCTCTTTAATGTCATTCCTACTTCCCTCTCTTTCATTTCACTACAGTACAATGAAGTTGTACTTATTGTTCGTGACTCTTGTTTTTCATCTCAGCCTCACATCAGCTAATCCGAACCCCGTCCAGTCTTTCCACCCACCACCAGTAACAACCATCCCAGCATTTCCCGAACAATCTGACACCTCAGGATGCCCATTAGACCTTCCAAATAATCTTTTCAGAAGCATTAAGCACGCTTGTACTAGTAATAGTAAACACAGCAGCAGCAGCAGCGAGTCTAGACGTTATAAGTGCTGCCCAGTACTCGCTGCATGGCTTTACTCAGCTTACTCCTCAACTGCACTTGGAAAAACAATAATAAACCAATCTCAACAAACGTCCTATGATCATGATCTTCCTATGTTACCAAATGACTCTGAGACGTGTATTGATAACCTTGAAAATGGACTTAGAACTAAAGGCATTGAGTTGATGAGAATGAATGAGACGTGTGATGTTGTGTATTGTGAATGTGGTATTAGGTTGCATCCTTTGACCTGTCCTGAAGCGTTTTCGGTTAATATGGCGGGTGATTTAGTTGGGAATTATAGAGTCAAGAAGCTGGAAAAAAGTTGCTTGAATAATGGATGCTCTAAATGCTTGAAAACCCTACAAATGGTTAGTTAGTTTTTATGTTGCTAATTTATTTCTTTGGAGTTGCACTGAATATGAAAATTTTAGGGTTCTTCTTGTCTTTAAAATGTTTGCTTGGATTTGGTAAAGTTAGTGGTCCTTACTTTAACGTGCTACAGTAGTATATTGCAGTATTTGTTTTGGCCACCTACTTTTACTACCTTTTTCTTTTGCAACAAAATAATCATTCTTACTTGTTTGGGCCATATCTAATGGGAGGGAGCTTCATCAATGACTTTTTTTTCCATATTAGTTAGTCATCTAATGACTTTTTAACATTCGAGTAAAATACTTTTTTTTCTTAATGTGTTAGATTCGTAAGGCCGAACTTCTGTTCTCACTACTCTAACATATAAGCCCAACTAAAGTCCATTCTAAAACCAATGTGCTAGAAGGAGTAACCCACCAAGCTTAAATGTTAACTTTGAGATTATAGTTGGGATTGAGTTTGCACACCCATGACCCAACATAATGACTTGAGCATATCCCGTTCACACAATGCAAACAAATTTGATTTTTTTTTTTAAATTGAAAGATTGTGTGGTCCATTTTTGTGAATCTTATAGTTGAGGCTTGGATTGAGGGTTGGGTTTTGGTTGAGGACATGCATGTTTTATAAGACTAGTCTTAGTGGTCACGAGTGAGCAATCGTTAGGGACGAAGTCACGCGCCACCCCACTAATTGGTGGGTGGCTCACGCATGAGGTAGGGCAAAAAGAGAGACGAACGGTGAGCCTCCTCACCTCTCAGAAACCGTGCATGTTTATATTATTTATTTGACTTGTAAGTGTGTATGGTGTATTTTGTGGGGTATATTTATATAAAGTGGGTCATTTAGTCATAGGTGTGGAACTGGTGACCACTAAGGGTAAAAGGCGAGAGGTAGTGAGGGGAGGTGAATGGTGATGTGACGCTGAGGTGGAAGGTGAGCGGGTGTGACCACTAAAGGTAGCATAAAGGGTTATAGATTATAGATAAATGAGATTGTGAGCCTTTCAAATATCAAATAACCCGATATACATGTACCTGGTAGGAAAAGCTAATTTCTTTTTTTAGAAAGGCAATGAGCCTAATAGCCAACCATAGGAGTACAGGACCGAGCAAACCATTTTAAGCGAGTTGAGTTGTCATTATCATTGCTTTTGGTCCATCGTATTTGAGGTTTTTCCTTCTTGTTCAAACATTGGTTGCTAAACTTGTGGAGTAATATGATTATCAAGGTTTATGACAGGCGTAGATGGATTAGTACACGAACAATAAAAGTGATAAAGGGATGCTTTTGTTTCAGGATACAAATAGGGATATAATAGGATGTTATATCTTATTCTCATGTCAAATTTGATTAAGAAATACTCAAATCGGTTAGACATGCCTGGGAGAGCGACGACTCACCTCTTGAATGTGCGTCGACCAAAATATTCTTACTGTCATCATCTGTATTCTGTATCAAACTTGAGCAGGACACATATACTTTTCAAGGAATGGAAGAACTGTTTTGACATATGTATGACATTCACACCCTAAAGGCCAAAACTACACCTATGTTTCAAGTTGAACTTGACCCCCAATCCCTTAGGGAAGAACACCTTAGAAATACACCCAAATACCGCTAGGCTAGAAGCCTTTTGTTAACTTATTACTCCTGTTTGAATAACCATTATTTTGCATTTCGTTAAAAGTTCGTAAATTAAGAAATAGCGAATACAGCGAAAACAATTTGGCCTAAGGAAA
>BQNB010115796.1:0-18276 GCA_026074375.1 Tanacetum coccineum
TTGCTTATTTTCTCTTTTTCTTTAAGTTTTTGTAAAAAGATTTGGTATATATATATATATATATATATATATATATATAAACCAAGGTCCAGGACTCGAACCTGTGACCTTAAGCTTCACACACACAACACTTAACACCACTCTCTACTGCCAACGCGCCCTTGGGACTTTTTCAATATATGTTTGCAAAATTTATCAATATATGTTTAAGCTTACAGCTTTTACAAGCTTATTTCTAGCTTATTCAAATAAGCTGGTGATCACTTTTTATTTTTCTTAAGTTCTAAATAGTCTCAAGTACTTTTCCTAAAAAATTTAGATTTTTATAAATTAGTTTAATATTTTTAATATTTAATTTAGATTAAAAGCGTTTTTAATTCATAATAAATTAAATAAAAGTCAAAAAAATATAATTTTTTTTTTAAATTATCTTTTATTATTTAGGACTTGTTAAAAATAAATTTGCTTTTCTAGTGTTAAAATTTGTAGTTTTAGGTTTTTACGGTTTGTTATTTAAATCCCGTTAACGTTTTTCGTCCTTAATTTGTGTTTGCTTTAATTGTTGCTTTTCTTTGCTTGGTTTTTGCATTTATATTTGTATAATTAGAAACCAAAATAAAAGATCTTAATCTATTCAAAATTTCGATTACAGACGTCAACTCGAATTTCAATTCACACCTCGCAGGAACAAAAACGACCCGGTAAAAGACTAGAAGGGGTCACCTTCGAAATTAATACTTCCGAAATTATATTTTATTCGTGAGTTGGTTTATTGCTGATTCACCTGTGTTATATATATATACTATTGACACGATCAACTACCAAAAATGACGTTACGTCCATTGTATGCCTTGTAAGTGGAGAAGAGCTTTCGATTGCCCGTCATGTGCTTGGAGCATCCACTATCCATGATCCATTCGTCGGGCTCCAAGTCGACTCCAAGGCATACCTATTTATATGAGACAATAACTCAAACATTTGGTCCCCAATATCTCATAGGTCCGAAATTGTTAGTTCCAAACATCCCTTGCATGTGATGCAATTGGTTGGGATGTGAGAATGGAAGACACATTTCCAATGGCATGTAACTTTGACGTGGAAAGTTGTTCAAAGTTACGGGAAATCCATGGGGTTGGTTTTGTTGACCAACATGTCTTTTAGGTTGCGGTGTTTTAGGACGAGAGTAATTATTATTGACTCTTCTAAGAGGTGGAGTTTTAGATTTAAGGTTAGGTTTCGATAATCTAATTCCAAGTTTTGACAATGGCTTATAGAATTGTTTAACTTCATTGTCACTAGCAACGGGAACTTTGACTCTGTTTACAATTATGTGTTTTGGTCTAGGACCCAAAATGGATTTTTGAAAAGACACAGTTTTTTCAGATCCAGGCATCACTGGTGGCGGTCCCATATTTATTATGGGGGCCGCCGGATCATTAAGGGGGCGCCCATAATTATGGGACCTCCATCAGAACACACCTTTTTCTGACCTTTTACAAAATTTATTTCCTTAGTTCCACTAGATGATGCTTCAAATGAATTAAACCCTAAACCTAATTTATTACTGGAGGGTTTTTGATTACTCAACATTTCATTTAAGCAATGTGTACTCTTTTCAAATTTGTTTAACCTAGTAGATTCATCCTTGAGTTTTTCATTCTCAATTTTAAGTGCATAACACTTTGCACAATCAAGATCAACTCCCTTGTTTTTCTCGAGTGTAGACAATTTATCTTTTAATTCTCTAAGCTCATTTTCTAAACTAATTCTTGTAGCTTTTAACTTTTTGTTTTTAGTGATTATTTTTAGACTCATTTTGCATAACTTATCATATTCGTTGTCTAAAGCTATATCATCAATTGATGAGTTTTCATCACTAAAGTAAGATGATTCGGAACATACCTCACTTGATGCGTGAGCTACAAGACACGTTTCGTCTTTGACCTTCTCATCATCTTCTTCACCACTATCACTCCAAGAGCCTCCAACAAAGGCTCTTTGGTTCTTGTCTTTCGGTGGTTTTGGACATTCTCCAATGAGATGATTCGGGTCGCCGCATCTAAAACATTTTCTATCACTTTTACCGTTCTTGTCATCACGGTTTCTTTGATACGTCTTTTTGTCGTTCCGAGGTTGTCTCACGAATCTACCTCTTTTCTTAAAGAACTTCTTGAATTCTTAAAGTCTTTTACGCCATGGCGTTACTCTGGTCTTCACTACCAGAATTCGAAACAATTCTTCTAATAGATTCTTTCTAAGCCTTTAAAGTACTAGATTTTCTTTTTAAACTTTTGCTTTGGACTATTTCGGAATCTTTCTGATGATCATTTCGTAACTTTTGAGGTTTTCCGATTAATCATCAAGGAGATAGTCATGTTTAATGTCTTTCGACTCTTTCAATCACCGTGACCTTTGACTCTCATTTAGGTGTAGAGCTCTAAAAAAACTTCCCTACGTTAGTTACTTACTAGAATAACCTTCATCAAGAGCTTTAAGATAGTAATAATAGTATTAAATACAGCAAAAGCACTATCTATGATTTAGTCTTGGAAATGCGAATTGTTCATATTGTTGAACCAAAAGGTCGATCTTATTATCTTTGACTTGGCTATTACCTTGGTGGGTGATTAACAAAGTTTTCCAATTTTTTTTTGCCGTATTACACATGAAAATTCTTTCATATTCTTTTCTAGGCAAAGCATTGTAAATAACCATTTTGGCTTCATTATTTTTCGCAAGCTTTCTTTTAAGATCATCGGTTTGTTTTTCAAAAGGGATAACCTCATCTAATTTGGTTTCCGAATTTTGTACAATAGGTTGAAAATCACCATTGGTAATAACATGCCAAAGATCTAGATCTTTTGATTTAATATATGTTTCGAATCTATTTTTCATAAATTAAACTATCGCTTTCAAAGAGTGATTGGTCTTTGCATAGATTGCCCTTTAAGAAATTTTGTCGGAATTCATAGATCGATCCAGCTTTAAAATACAATAATATTTTAAAAATCTTGAGTGACCAAGTACTGATACCAATTGTGAAACTAGGAAGGGGGAGTGGTTAAATGTTTAACGTTTGGATTTTACGGTTATAAAGTTTACTTTCAAATATGTTAAAGATCCGAGTTGTATTGTTAATCAAATCACAATACTGAACAAGCAAATAACTATCTAAACGAAAACTAAATAACAAACAATAATATGTAAATAGATAAGGAAAGAAATCAAACCCAAACCAAGACACGGAGATTTTATAGTGGTTCGGCTTCGAAGCACCTTTCGCCCTACTCCATTCTTACGGAGTATCCTACTCGAGTTTTCACTATGTCAACAAGCTTCCTTTAGGGGGAGTATTCCTTTTACACGTCGCTTTATGTTATTTACCGACATAGTAAATGTCGAGTCCTTATCTTAGCTAGAACAATAACCAACTTCAAAAGCTATACCACTCAATAGATCTACACTATCGGATCTACACAATATGGTAATCACACAAAATCAACAAGATGAAATACAATAGAGTTTGGTAACTTCTTGAAGAATGGAGGTTAGATCACTAATTAACACTTTTTCTTGGATCGAATACGAGCGTGTTCTTCTTTGCACCTTGAATGAGAGGGAAGAGATGAGAAGGAAGAGATTAGATCACTTTGAAACAATATTAGTCTGTAGTGATCAAGAGTTTTAGTGAGAGAAAGAAGGTTTAGAGAGAGAAAGAAACGACTGAAAAATTTCTGGCAAAGAGGAATGTTTTTCTACTGGGAATGGAGCAGTATTTATAGGCAGGGAATCCCAACGGCTCTCTGTGGGCGGTCCCGGCGGTCCCTTATATATAAGGGGTCCGCCATGCCTATAAGGGGGCCGCCGCCTAGACTCCGCTCCTTTTTTTGTCTTTTTGTGGGGAAGGTTGTATCTGGTGTAGAAGCTTCCGTTTTGGGGGGAAATTTTGAATTTCAAATATGAATTTCAAATTTTAAGTTTTTAATAAAACTTTTTATTTTAATTAGAGAATATTTTGTAAATGTATTTTTAAGAAAATACTTTTGTAGAATTAAAAGTGAGGATTAAGAGAAAAATATTTTCTTGATCACTAATCATGCTTAATTAATTTGTTTATCCATACCTTAAGTGATCACTAATCTTAGAAATGAAATTTTACATTTAATAATTTGTAGACGTTTATTTTTATTGTAAACATTTTTACATGTTGTTATCATCAAAACGTTGAGAGGTCGAAAAATATAAATAACGTTTTTAGGCATTATTTGTATTAACATAATGGAAGGCTAAGATCAAAAGCTTATGAGCTCCTTACACAAGAAGCACACCATGCACCTTGGTTCTTCTATAAATAGGGCTTGAATTCTTCATTTGTAATCATTAGTTTAGGAGTAGTGTATGTTTATGCTTATTTTACTGCTTATTTTCCTTTAAATTGTATTTTAATTTCAAGCTTGTAACCTTTTTAATATCAGAGAAATTTTTCAGTTTTTTTAAGTCAATTTTTATCCTGTCTTTACTTGTGATTAGTTTATCGGTCTACAAGTCATTTCACAAGCTCTTATATATCTGTGTTTCTTAGATAAGCTTTCTCAAAAGCTTATCTAAGCTTTTCTGTTTCATTAATCACTCTCAAATAATACCTCAGCTTATTGGAAGATAAGCCAAATTTGAACGGGCTTATGGACCTCACCAGCTTGTTTATAACAAGCTGGAGCTTGTAGATCAGCTCCTAAAAGCATATACACCCTTGTTTAAAGCAAAGGGAAATGATATGTTCATCTTTTCATTTTAAAGCTTATTTTCTGTCATTGCTTATTCACTGCTTATTTCTGCTTATTTACGTTTAATAATTGCTTATTCTATCTTTTTAAATGCTTATCATGTTTATGTTTTAACTTTTATGTCTTTTGGTTTGGATTTCACTTGAAAAAAAATGGCTTGTTGTTTGCCTTAATTGCTTCTTCTGAGTAGGCTTATTTCCTGTGCCTGAATTTATGAGTTCTTAGTGCTTATTTGATCTTAATTCACCTTTCTCTTAATCTATTTTGGTATTTCACAGCTTGTTATAATATGTTTAAGCTTTAAAATGGATTTGGGTATTATTAAGGGGTGTTTGGCACAAGCAGTGGTAACTATGGTTACCAATACCTTGACTCACTTAGTTTTTAGCCAAAATTCAAGAGGCTTTTTTAGTTGATCTTATAATTATATGTTTAAAGAGTTTTTTTTTAAAGTATTCAAATCAAATTTTAAGGTGTTTAGCTGAAGTTCTCTAAATTGTTGGTATTTTGCTTTCTTAAACTGCTTATATTTTGAATTTTGCTTTTAAGGTGTGTTGCAGTCTTGTTTATGCTTTGTTTATGGTTGTTAATGCAGTAGAAGTATGTTGGTTAAGTGTGTAATTATTTTGGTCTTAAACTGTCACATAAAGCTTTGGTTCCAACTGCTGAGCTTTCTTCAGATAGAAAGGATTTTGAAAACCTAGAGCTTGTTTAGTGGTATGATCATAGAAAAACTGAGGTTTCGTCAACATGTGAACAATTTGTGCAGATTGATCTCTTTTAAAAACAATATTATCTAGCTGTTTGATCCGCTTTTCTAAAGCTATTTCCCTATCAATGTTTCTAGATTCTTCTTTCTTAAAATCATTTTTAAAAAGAGTAACCATTTGCATTAAAGATTCCTTTTCTTTTAAATGTTCTAAAAGAGTTTATTTAAGATGATCAATCTCTACAGACTGTGCACATGAATTTGAAATGTTATTTTGACTCTTTAAATCAACATTTTTTCCTTCATTCAACACTTTAACTTATTCCTTATATCTTTCAAGCTCAACAGTTAAAGTATCATTGACACTTTTATTTTCCAGATTTATCTTGGTACAATTAGCAACTTGGGTTTTTAGTTGTTCAATCACAGATGATATCAGTGCATCTTGTTGTGCAGAAGAATTAGAATTCTGAACGATTGGCTGTTGTGATTCAATCAGATACTAAGAATAAGGAATGATATTGCTATCACTGGTTATTTTAGTCTCTGAATAGTTCACAACATTCGACTGTTTAGAAGACGGCATCACCTGCACAGCTTGATTAATCATATTATTATTCACATTATCATGATTGTGTACCTCAGCAAGAGCATCTGAACCATAATGAGATAAATTCATCATGAGAGCAACTTTGGCGGTGTTGAGTTCATCACAATCAGAGTCATATGCATCCAAATCATCAGCTTGATAAGCAGCACTATGAGTAATGACCATTTGTGTGGCTTGAGCTTCTAGAATTCCTAGATCTGCTAAAAATGCAAGTTCCTCCTCATGTAGAATTTGTCCAATTGCTTGAGCTTGAACCAACAATACTTTATCTTTAAACCATGAATCATCCCGTTTCCTTCTTGGTTTAGTACATTGTTTGGACATGTGTCATTCCCCTTTGAAGTTGTAACACGTAACAATCCTCTGTTTCTCCGAGTTACTCCCACTTGCTCCTGGAGTGAAAGTTCTTGTAGTACCCGCAACATAAGAAATTTGTCTCCCCTGAATTAGTTGTACGATTACTCTTCCATCATTAATAGTGTCTTGTTGCCTTGGGTTTGACGAGTTCCTCAGCTGGTTATTGGTAGTAGGATAGCGGGAAGTGACTACAACAGACAAGAATGACATTACATGATTAATGGCATCAATTGGATCATCAACGTGCTTGAACACTGGAATAGTTAGACCGGAGTCTAATTGGGAAAATTTAGATTGTTGGTTGATTGTGGGAGAATATTCTATTTGAGGAAAGGATGATGATGGAGAGTAAACATTGTGGTGACTGAGGTTTGATAATTGTTGGGGGGATAAGTGATTGAATGAGGTGTTGGTGATTGATTGAGTATTGTTGGGATTCAAAAGGTGATCCATACTGTGAAGATTGATAAACTGAAACAAATTATTGATGTTGAGAGTTCTGGTAAGAGTGCTGATGAGATTGATAAAGAGACTGTGTCATTTGGTGAGATGCAACTAAAGCAAGAGGATCAGAGTTGCGTTCATGCATCAATAGAACTTCATTTGCATGTCGTTCATGTTATTCCAAGTGAGCATGAATCTGATCAATATTAGTAGTATGCAAATCTTTGACCAACTTAACATCAGTAACGAATTTGCTCCATTCAGCAGGAAGAGAATTCAGAAACTTGGTATTGTCTTGAAATTGCTCCAGTGGCATCTTATTAATATTCATATCATTGAGTAGTAGAGTAAATCTCAAGTAGTAATCGTGTAACGAATCTCCTTTCTTGTATGTAAACTTATCAAATTCATCGTACAGCTTACACTCTCGTTCTTGATTCATTAACGACGTTCCTTGCATAAGCAGTTTGATTTTCTCCCAAATATCCTTGGCTACACGATGTTGACTAACAAGAGCATAAATTTCAGTTGGAAGGCCTTGTAGAATGATGTTTATTGCTTTGATGTCACAATCAGCTTGAATGGTTTCTGCGAGAGTTAATTCAGTATATTCCTTTGGTCTAGTTACACCATCTACTGTAATTGTTGGCCAAATAAGTGGGCCTTGTTAGGATCATTAAAAGTGTCGATTATGTGATTTTGTGTTATTTAGTCATTAGTCTTTCTTTTGTTAATGTCAAAGTAGTTTGTAATAAGGTGTATTATGCTAAAAGAACGAAATAACATAATTACCAAAGTCTAGGGACTAGAAGTGATAAGTTAGGAAAATAAAGGAAGGGAAGCCTCCTTCCATCACCTATAAATACCCCTCTATTCTTCATTAGAGGGTGATGGCTTGTAACTAACTCTTCCATTTTCCCTCCATTTTAATATCATTTGAAATTTGAATACTTGCTATCCTCTACTATTCTCTCTATGCTTTCATGATCGATATGTTTGATTCAAGATAAAAGAGACCTATCAAGTGGTATCAATCGCCAATAGAGAATTAGAGTGTTTGATTTGTGAGATTTTTCCACATCCAAGAAGCGAAAAATGATGTTCGAAGAATTCGGTTGAAGGTTTTGAGCTTTTGAGATAAGTTTTGGCAGCAAATTTGAGTAATTGGGTGTGATCGAGTGTAGTTTTGCATTCTCTATAGTTCTCGGAAGTGTTTTTAGAGTTCTTGGAAGCATTTTAGCATTCTCAGAAGTCGTTATTTCTTCTCTCGGATCATTTTTCTTGTAGTTTTGACAGATTCAGTAGTATTAGTTGTGTAATAGATATATACGACCTTTCGGTTTTATCAAAAATCGTATATTAGGTGCTTATTTTCAAACTCGGTTTTATCGAGTTTTATAAGTTTCACATTTTCGGTTCTATCGAAAATTATGAATAAGGTGTTGATACGTTTAATCTCGGAAATAAGCTTTTAAAGTCATAACATACATTCATTTCACGGTTTTTATCGTGAATTGGAGTATTGAAAAACAATTTTTTTCAAATTCGGAAATCAAATTCGGTTTTATCGAATTTGATATTAACGGACTTTTGGATTATTTAATCGAATTTTTGGTTATTAATAATCCATAATTGTTGAATTTTTCAAAATTTGGTTTTATCTAGTTTGAAGTTCAATCGAGTTTTGGGTTTTATCGAGTTTGAAGCAAGATTATTTATGAGTTTATTAAGTTTTTAAGAATACCGAGTTTGTTAGTATTTGTTGTCCGAGTTTGTGTAATGTTTGAGAAGTTTATCGATATTCAGGCTACTTGTTATCCGTGAACAGTGTTGTCCGAATTTTACAACTGTTACCGAGTTTGATACTATTCTCACAAATATCACTCATTTTCATCTATAAAGATCCAATCTTTGAATCATAAGACATGTCGACATCTAAAACATATCAACAATCCCTTGTTGATGCTGGTTCTAAGACTAGGCCTCCTATGCTTGAAAGGGGTAGTCATATACCGTGGGCAAGTAGATTCAGACGATATCTAAACCGGAAAAGAGACAACCAAAAGTGGCTTCTCAAAGCACTTGATGAAGGTCCTTATGTGTTTAAGATTTTCACTCCAGAAGGCTCGACAATACCACGATTGCAAACTGCAGAGGATCTTGAAGGTGATGACTTATTGCTCCATGATGCTGAAATAGAGGTCATGAATATGATTCTACTTTCTATTCCTAATGAGATTTACAATTCTGTAGATGCTTGCACTTCGGCCAAGGATATGTGAAAACGAGTTGAACGTTTGATGAGGGGACTATACAAACCAAAGTTGACAGAGAAACGCGTTTTACGAATGAATTTGATCAATTTGTTGTTGAACAGTGGGAAGCACTTGTTTCTGTCTACAACCGTTTTGCTCAGTTAATGAATGATTTGGAACGAAATAACATAACCTTTCCAACTGTTACAACTAACACAAAGTTTCTGAATAGTTTGCAACCGGAATGGTTGAAATATGTGACTCAAGTTCGTCTTGCTAAACAATTGACAGTGGATTTGTTCGATGATCTTTTTTATTATTTTCAGCAATTTGAGAAACTGGTTAATGCTTTAAGAGCAAAGAAGTTAGAAACTTTAGTAGCACACACGGGTTCATCCTCCAGACAAACATCATCTTATTATGTGACACATCCTACGTCTGTGGTTGATTATGATGATGAGTACTAGAAGGATGATGTCCACAACAATTCTGAAGATCCTCTAGTCTTTGCAATGTTGTTACTTGCAAAAGCCATTACTCAAAATTTCTCTAATCTGACAAATAATCGTCTTCATGCTTCATCCAACACCATAAATCAAGCAATCATTCAAGGAGACAGGGTGAATATTCAAAGCAAGAATTCTGGCAATACTGGAAGAAATGGCAGACGAGCTTATGTTCAAGAGGAAGTTGTTGAGGGAATGAATGCTCTAAAAGAGACTGGAGAAATGTTCAAAGGACTCTTCGAATTCCATCTTCAGGCAATACTTCAATTGTTCAATGCTACAACTGCAGTTTTTGGCGTTGTTTTTTTTTTTTTATTTTTTTTTTGGAGTTTATTTTTTTTATTGGTTTTTTTTTTTTTCTTTTTTTTGTTTTTTGTTCTTTTTTTTGGGTTTTTGTTTTTTTTTCGGTTGGGGTTTGTTTTTTGGGTTTTTTTGTTTTTTTTTTTTCAGAGTTTTTTTTAGGTTTTTCTTTTTTTTTTGTTGGGTTTTTTTTTACAGGCGTTGAGGGTATCTTCATAAATACTTCGATTATGTTTCAATCACGTTCATTTAAATCGATTTATACTTTAGTAATCTCTTAATACAAACCCTAACTTATTTTTATCATCCTTTATTCAAAATCAACAAAAATGGCGATTTCTAAGTTTGCAAATACTAATAATATGGTCGCGTTTTTGTTAAAACCTGCAGAAAGTGATGGGTTTAAACAAATAGTGGATTTTCTGAATGCACACCGTATAAGGTATGTATTAACCGTTAATCCCACTATATATACTTCGTGTATCGAACAGTTCTGGTCTACTGTCATGGCCAAAACTATCAATGGGGAAGTACAGTTACATGCCCTAGTAGATGGCAAGAAGATAATTATCACTGAATGTAATGTTAGAAGAGATCTTCAACTAGCAAATGAGGAAGGTGTGGATTGTTTGCCACTTCTTTTCTTTTTGAACTAATTGCATGATGGGGTATGAGAAAATTCGCAAAAAGCTAACTGTCTATAGACATTCTTTCCATTAATGGATAATTTCTGATTCATCACTATTTACAATGTCTAGTCAAAGACTACTGCATGGGTATGAGTTAGTAGTACTATGACATCTGCAATATCTGCTTAGCTACAATCAGAAGTTCAATTTTTTTAAATTACATTTTGAAAGGTATGTTAGGAATCTTGGATAATTTGTCTGGAATTTTTTGATGTATCCAAGGTATGTACAAAGTATTTGTTGGATAATCAACTTGGATGGGTTGCCAAATCATAAGAGAAAATTTAGTGCACCCTCTCACTCTAAAAAAGATTTTGGTAATATAAGAAGGTTAGGCAAAGGTTTTTCTGGTAGAGTAACACCTTTATTTCTAACAATGGTGGTACAAAACCAATCTGAATTGGGTGAAGGTTCAACAATGTCACTGATTCCCATCACACACCCACTATGTCTACAACACATCAACCTAATCCTTAAAGATACAAAAACCTAGAAAGCCTAAAAGAAAGAACACTCAGGTACCTCAGTCTAGTGATCCTAGTGAAAATGTTATAGATGAGGCTGTCCATAAGGAGTTGGGTGACAGTTTGGTGAGGGCTGCCACTACTGCTTCTAGCTTAGAAGCAGAGCAGGACAGTGGTAACATAAATAAGACCTGATCCAAGGCAACACCTAATGAATCTAGTTCCTTAGAAACTAATTCAGGTGGTGGTCCCTGGTGCCAAGTAACTGGGGCGATACTATTGCTCAAAAATAGTTTGAGAATGTATCTAAACATTCCAATGATTCACTGCTCGCAAGAGGTAACATACTTCAAAGAGATGAGGATAGACTTAAACTTGATGAATTGATAGCACTATGTAGCACTTTACAACAAAGAGTTCTTGATTTGGAGGAGGACAAAGACCACTTAAGATAATGAGATTGTAGTTTAAAAAGAGGGTCAATAAGCTGAAAAGAAAAGAAAGTTCAAGAACTGCTTAGTGAAGAAGATTTATTACAAATTTGTTTGACAGCTAGGTGAATCCGCTAGAGATGAAGAAAGTTTGGGTGGGATGAATCCAAACATGGGGAGGATTAAATGCTATATATTGATGCAGATGAAGAAATTACCCTAGGGGGTTTAATGTTCAAGATGATGCTGATAATGAGATGTTTGATGTGAATGTTTTAATAGTGAGGAGGTGTTTGTTGCAGGGCAAAATGAAAATGTTGTTGAAGAAGTAGTTGATGTTGCTCAAGTTAGTACTGTTGCAACAATTGTTTACAATAATACTGAAGATTACTTTGGCTCAAGCACTTGAAGCAATTAAAATACTTCAAACCCAAGGGTGAAAGGGATTGTTTTTCAAAAGCCAGGTAAATCTACAACAACAACAACAATTTCTTCACAACAATCACAGGACAAAGGTAAAGGAATAATGATAGAAGAACCTATGAAGCCTATGAAGAAGAAAGATCAAATCAGTTTTGATGAAGAATAACTACTTTTAAAGTTTACAAGCTAAATTTGATGTGGGAGAGAAAGCCTTGCAAGAGAGAAGCTGAAAAAAGATTCAGGAAGCCAATAGTGCCTGATGAAGTATGGATGATATTCAAGCAAAGTTTAATGTGCATCATCAATTGGTTGAAAGATTGCAAGCACAAGACAAAGAATAAGTTATTGTAAAGAAAATGCTACATTATTTCAACAAACTCTTATAGAAAGAAGAAATCATTTTGCAGCTTAAAAGAGTAAAAGAGAAAAAGAAACAAATCACCAACAAAAGATCTAACAAGAGACAAGATTATGAGTACTTACCTAAAGATCGGAAAGGATACAAGCTCAAAGATTTGAAGTCAAAAGGGTTTGATTCTATCCAAGAGATGTTTGACAAAGCATTCAAAAGGGTAAATACATTTGAAGACTTTAGAACAGAGTTGGTAGAAGGCAAAGAAAATAGAGCAGGAGAAGAGCTGATACAAGAGAGTAGAAAAAAGCAAAAGGTAGATGATGACAAAGAAACAATAGAGCTTAAACAGTGTTTGGAAATCATTCCAGATGAGATAGAGGTAATAATTGATGCTACTCCTTTGCGCCTGTTAAGTCTCCATGGAGTGTTGACTGGAAGATCCACAAAAAGGAAAGTAAAGCAATTTATCAAAATAATAAGAGCGATAGAAAAGTCTCTAATGTACATGATTCTTAGTCATATGCTTAAAAGTTTTGGAAAGTGTACATTTGAAGACTTGTTCAAGATGGTAAAAGCTAGATATGGATCAACAAGACCAGTGGAAAGCATGGATTATCTGTTATGGAATGATATGAAAATAATGTTTGAACCACATGTAGAAGATGAAGTATGAAAGCTGCAACAAGGATACAAAGTGTTGGAATGGAAGTTGTATGACTCCTGTGGAGTACATTCCTTGATGATGCAGTCTATGCAGATTTACATGTTGGTAGAGAAGAAGTATCCTCTTACACCACCTACACTTTCAATGATGTTGGAAAGAAGCTTTAAATTGATTATGAAAGTGAAATGGCTTATCAGCTGTGTAAATTGATCATAAAATAGCTTAAGAAGTAAAAAATATATTTGAAAGCATCCTCCTGGTGTTGATGAAGCTTTAAATGAAGAAACTTAATGATTTTGAAGAAGAATATCAAGTTTAGGGGAGGATTGTTGGGATTAAAAGTCTTCTTGATGCTGTTTGAATTACTGCTGCTCATGTTTGTGTTAATGCTGCTCAGCTGGATTTAGTGCTGCTCATGAACTTCAAAGAAAATATGCTAAGTGTTTACTACTGCTAGTACACAGTTAGTACTGCTAGTACAAAGTTACTACTGCTAGTGAATGTTAGTACTGCTCAGAGAATTCAAAGAGATATGCTAAGTAGTTACTACTGCTAGTACAAAGTTAAGACTGCTCAGCTGAAGTTAATGCTACTAGTTAGTACTGCTTATATGATATGCATTAGTTGTTTATAGAAAATGATTTTAGATACTTAAGAAAGTATTGTTAGCCGAGTAGGACTCCATTGGTATATAAAAGGAGGTCCTAGGGCATAGAGTTTGATGTATCAAAACCCGTACCAAAACAAAAAATCAATCTTAGACGTTATATTCATAGCATTCAAGGTCTTTTGTAAACTAATACATTTGAGAAGTATTGCGTATTATATATTAATTAATATTGGAGCTTTATTTGTTGAATTGTATTGTTCATTGAATTACTGTTTTCATTGAAATTCGTTTTAATATTAAGATTACGATTCACATAATCTTTAATACATTCAAACAAAGCTTTTTATAATTGTGTTAGATTTATCTAATATAACTAAACCTTAAACAAGCATAAGGAATTCGATCTATTAAAGTGGGATCAACAAGAACTTTAAGTTGCGACTATAATTAACAAGATGAGAGAAGGACGATTGAGATGGTTTGGGCATGTCAAAAGGAGACCAAAGCCAACACTTGTTAGGAGATTGAAGTCTATTACTGTCGATGGCTTGAGGATAACGGGTAGACGAAAGCTCGGGTGAGGGGATAGACTAAAGCTTGACCTGAAGGAGCTTTTTTTACGCGTAGGCCCTTCTAGTCTTTTAGAAGTTCATGCATGTAGGATTTCAGGCTTTCATTCTTTTTAGGCTTTCCGCCTTGTTCTTCAGTCGCTAAACCGCTACAAGAACTAAAGTTAAAACATCTTTGGTCTTCTAAGAACTCTGAAGGAGTTAGTGCTAAACTATTTTTAGAAACACAAAACCAAGAGACTGTTTTTCTTAGGAGATTGTTGTTCAATCTAACAAGACTGAATGGGTCACTGAACTGACACTAACACATCAGCATATTTTCTTTATGATAAAAAGAATCCCATGACCTTTTTGCTTTCTTGCATTCCTTAGCTACATGCCTAAACTCTTTGCAATTGAAACACTAAATCCTAGGTTGTTGCACCATCTGACTTCCTATAATTTCCCTACTCCCAGCAACATTAACAGCCCTCTAATTCTCATACTGCCCAGTCTGTCTGTCATACCCAGTTCTTCTTTCAGTTCTTAGAGTATTCTCAACATTCTTATTCCTGGTGTTTGATGAAGTTATGAGGTTGTTGTTGGTAGGTTTGTATATTTTCTTAAAGGATGTAGAGATTAATTCCATTAGCTTTTGAATTTCCTTATCTCATGGAGTCTCTTCTTCGTCACTGACTTCATGATCTAACTCAAATGGTGGAGAAGGAGCTTTAGCAATCTCTTTTGCTTTGCTCCTGGCAGCAGCATGTGATTTGGTTGATGAGTTTTGAGTGTAGTAAGTAGGTTTTGGTTAAGTATGGTAAATTGGTTATTGAGTAGCAGCAACAAGTGTAAGTGGGTTAACATTCGTTGCTTGTCTTTTAGCAGCAACAAGTGTAAGTGGGTTAACAACCACACAACGACACATCAAGTTTTTGGAGCCGTTGCCAGGGAGGAAAAATTTAATCTTGATTTTTATTTGATATTTTGGTTTTTAACATTAGATTAGTCTAACCCTTAGGATTAGTGTATAATTTTGTATATTTGCTTGTATATTTGTTTGTTTAATTGTTTATTAGTTTAATTGTTTTCTAAATACACTGTTCTGGTCGATAACCTGATACGACATATCTACTTTCATTAGATATGGGTATCAACTTTCTTGTCTAATAAATGTATTCGTTCAAAGATTAATACAAGTATTCAGATCCATTGATTCGGCGTTATTGATAGAAGCTTAATTTTCCGTGTTTGTTTCGTGCTTAATTTTCTATATTCTCAGAGCAAATGCTGTGATATCTTTACCTTTGTGGAAGATCATACTTATTCAGAGATAGTTGATTGTAGAAGATATGAGAATATGGAAGAACCCAATTTTAAGAAATTACATAAAATTGCTCAAGCTGTATCAAATCCTTCTATAACCAAATTACCGACTCGACGGATATAAATATTGAACTCAGCAAGGAATGTTTCATGAATGAAGTAAAAAATATTGGACACCACGGAAATTTTTGATGGAAGACGTGGTGGACCACATTGTTAAGGTTCTTGAATTACTTAATTTAATCAAATTCCTTGTGTGGCTCCTTCGACTACGATTGGATAGGTTTTTCATCTCTCACTGCTGTGAGCAGACAATGGTGGATAATTGAGGGGGAAGGAAAAAATTACCAACTTGGTAAGAGCTAGTGGAGAATTTCGTTTGTAATATTCGATCCCGAATCCCATTATGGCGAGATTGAAATATTGGGAGAAGGGATAAATGGGGGATTGATTCAATTAAATTCATACTGCGAGTAATTTATCATTTCGAGAACCATTCGAAGTAGATGGTTTAGGGACTAAAAAGGAAAATTTTAACGTGATTACCTTGAGGATCACCAACTCTGTGACGTCTACCTTCTCTTAACACTTTGTGTTACAACATACTTTTTATGGATATCTAAAAAACTATATCTTGTATCTCTAAGTTTTTTACTTAGAGATATCTAGGGTTTACAAGGTAACATAATAGATACAATAGGACTAAATCTTTAATCTTATTTTATCTTCTTGGAGATATCTTTTAGTATCTTCTGTTTCTTTCATCTTTTGTAGAATATACTCTACACAGCTTGAAAGAATCTCTTATTGTCGTTTTAGGTCCTTTTCCTTTAAGTCACTCTTCTTGTTGCTTCTTGGTTTCTGTCTATATCAACTCAAATATTATTCCCAAACAATCTTCCCTAGTGATAACTGACAAAACAAAATTAGCACGGGAATTATCCTGGAGTTATATTCGAATGAAACTTCCTATAATACCAAGGATCTACAAGTTTGTAAATCAATCAAATCTTCTTCCCCTTTATTGTTCAAATCAACTATGAGGACTAAGTATGCAACTTTGATCTTCACAACTACGAACCACTATCTACACTTCTATTCAGCCTTCCAACAACTCTAAATTACCTCTATGAAGCGCTTAAGATAAATGAATTGAGCAGTAGAACTTTAAAACTCGCAGTAGTAAAAAGACTAGCTAGTAGTAAAAATCTTCACATCAATGTAGCATAATTTAATGGTTATACATTTTAAACATTAAGCTCTTCCTGAAACCATATGTTTACCTTTTTTAATCTTAATTTGTAAGGTATGTAATGATCACTGATGTAGAAAACTAAGTATAAGCGATTGTGCTAAGTATATAACCAAATCTTGTGCTTAATGTCTTGCCTATCCACGTGGACTTTGAACTATACCCAAAACCAATGTATGGAGTCCGCATTCTTCTTGACAATTTTTCCTACATCTTCACTATGAGAAACATAACACATAGTGATAGCAAATGTGAGCATGAACACCATGAGAAAATCACACACCTTTGGATAGATTTGTCAATTCTTTGTTTTATCGTGAACGCACAAACAAGTTATCTCCAAATGTAGTCAGCCATTCGAGATATGATAAGAACACAAACCCAAATAATTCCACTTCACCGTCAAATAGATGATAAATAATAATCTTCGTAACCAATTAAACCGGAAACAACGGAGATGATCATTCAGATCAAACAAAGGATTCAAACCGCTCGCGATCGACAAAAGAGCTATGCTGACTTAAAGCATAAACCGATGAAGTTTCAAGTTAGAGATAAAGTTATGCTTAAGGTTTCGCCTTGGAAAAGGGTCGTACGTTTTGGCAAACGAGGGAAGTTAAACCCCAGATATGTCGGACCTTTCAAAGTGTTGAAAAAGGTTAGAGCCGTTGCTTACAAGCTTGAGCTTCCTCAAGAGCTGAGCAGGGTCTACAATACGTTTCATGTATCCAACTTGAAGAAATGTTATTCTGACGATCCATTAATCGTTCCGTTGGAAGGACTCCAAGTGGATGACAAGCTTCATTTTGTTGAAGAGCCCATAGAAATCATGGATCGCGAAGTCAAAAAATTGAGGCGAAGTCGTGTCCCAATTGTCAAGGTTCAATAGAACTCCAGGCGGGGTCCTGAGTTTACGTGGGAACGTGAAGATCAATTCAGGAAGAAATATCTACACCTCTTTACCAAAACCGCACCATCATCAAGTGCCGTGTGATAAGCCTTGAGGACAAGGCTCATTTAACGGGGGAAGACTATAACACCACGTATTTTAGGTTATTGTACGACGTTATGTAATTCACAATTTATTTTTAGGGTTTTACGCGTTTGCTTTTAAATCGTAATCGTTAAGCTAAATCACGTAAACTAAAAATGATCATTCAATGTAAACGGGCATTAAACAATTAAATGTTTACATCAATCAAGTGTTATATTTATCATTGCACATTTTATTTTTATTGGTTACGTTAAGTGTTTACGTTTCGCGATAAAATACGTTTAAGCCTTCCCGGAAGCACGTTAACTTATCTACGCTTCATCAAATACCTAAAATTTATACCCAATACTTAAAGTTTATTTAAAAACTTCAATTATTTATCACTTTATACATATTATTCATGAAATAATTCAAACCAAACCCTACAATGTATAAGTTATACATTTTTCTAAGTCTATACTACATTATACTTCATATAATGCAAGTATACATTATATAAATGATCAAATACATATCTAACTTATAAATATACATATATTTCGTGTAATATGACTA
>BQNB010115797.1:0-21486 GCA_026074375.1 Tanacetum coccineum
CTAACAGTACTTTAACATAATGAACAGTACTTTAATATCACTAATAGTACTTTGTTATCTGCCAGCAGTACTTTACAATATTTCCTAACAAGCTATATAGAATATATATGTTATTAGTTATCGAAGTGCTATATTACTAGGGAATTTCATAATGAGGCTTCTTCGGATGGCGTATTGACGAGTTGTTGGATTTACGATTTAAAGTGTCCTAACTCCTCGTACGTCATGTCATGACCTCTTGAATTATGATAGCCCGAACGATAGTACGATGTAACAACTATAAGATTATATTATGTTATTAATATAAGTACTCGGTACTTATACGACCTATATTTAATTAGGTTGCATTCGGGAATAATCGTGAAGCATTCCCACACTTGATATAAATTATCAGATCACTCACTTGAGGTGAGTTCATAGCCCCACACTTTTTACAGTTTTACTGATTTACTATTATTTGGGGTGGAAACATGCTTTGTTTTACAAATTGGACGCAAGTGGATATTTTGCATTGATTACATGTTTGCCTAAGTAGCGATAACCCAAGTTAAGCCCATTATCATGAACTGTCAATTGCATAGATGTAGTTGGGAATTACATTATGTGAGCGCGAATGTTATTTAATAGATCTATTTGGGAAACGACCTCCCCGTTCGGGTGACTAGCTATCACCGGGAACGAACGTTATAGCATGTCGAATCAGGGATGTTTCGGGTTAGAACATCATTTCGGGCTGAGTAGCAATATTTTGCGAACAAGACTGTCGAGCTTCAGTGTCATGAGCTTAGTGTAAATGTAATCTGGTTTTGTGATTGTTTGCATATGTTGTAACATCACGGGAAAGTCTTGCGGTCCTGCATAATTTAAATACATAAACCTATGAATTCACCAACATTTTTGTTGACGTTTTAAGCAATGTTTTCAGGAGGTCAATAGGCACGAGGTGCCAAGGATGCATTGGGTTACGTTTTGGATTGCACGCTTAAAGACTTTTATATCATATTTTGGGAAATCTATGTCATCTTTTGTAATATTAAACAAGGAACAAGTGAAGCTATAAGCTTTTGTCATATGTCTTTTAATTAAATCCAATGTATCAATTTAAATGACTTTTTGTGTCGTTCTTATATATATCTTGTGCTGTTGATCTTGAAGTAACACGCCCCGGACCCTTATTCCGCTGCGACCCATTTTGGGGGTGTTACAGTACTTCTTCCAACACTGAAAATCAAGCAATTGTACAAGCTAACAAAGTGAATATTCAAAGCCATAATTCTAGTAATGATGGCAGAAACACAAGGCGTTCGTTTCTTCCAGAGGAAATCATTGAGGGTAACAATGTTCAGAATGATGCTGGGAACATACAGAGAAATCTTTGAACTACATCTTCAGGATCTGCTGCAAATGTTCAATGCAACAATTACAGTGAGAAAGGTCATTATGCTCATAATTGTCCAAAGCCAAAAGTTCGAGATTTAAAGTACTTCATGGAACAAATGTTGCTAGTAAAACAGGATGAGGCAGGAGTCACTTTTACAAATGAACAGAATAATTTTCTTGTTGCTGATGCTACTCGGATGGAAGAAATTGAGGAATTAAGTTCAAATATATGCTTGATGGCCAGAATTCAACCAACAAACATTGATTCTGATGCAGGG
Source organism: Tanacetum coccineum (assembly GCA_026074375.1). Lineage (NCBI taxonomy): Eukaryota > Viridiplantae > Streptophyta > Magnoliopsida > Asterales > Asteraceae > Tanacetum > Tanacetum coccineum. The sequence continues at coordinate 1,659 of BQNB010115797.1, forward strand.
CCAAGCTATAATTCTGCATTCCTTATTGACGTACAAAAACCATCCACTAGCTATGTGAATCCATTATTTGCTAAAGATAATCAAGAACAAAAGTATCCGAATCAACATAAAATTATTAACGATACAATTGGTGATGATCAAATTGATAGCAATATTATATTTGATGAACCAAATGTAGATGTTAATAGTGGCAGTGTTGAATATGATAACAATGTTCAAGCATCATATGAATTAGAGAAATTAGTTTGAAATGCTTATAAGGAAGCTGAGAAACAACAAATAAATGCTAACAACACAAAACAACAAAACAAGATTTTAGCATAATAGCTTGAGTTGTATAAGGAAAAGGTACAGGTTTTTGAGATGACCAAAGGAGATAATACCACCTTTTTAAACGAGTTTATTGAGGCTGACAGTAAAGTAAGGCGTTTATAAAAGGATTTACAAAATCAGTTTATTCGTGATCGAGATATGATTCAAGATCTAGAACAAAAATGGGATAACTTACAGTTGTCTGTTGTCGAATTAAAGAGACAAATTGTTGAGCATCAAAAGACATAAATGATTTTGAAACAAAAGATGAGTGAAAATGAAGATAAATATCATGATACAGTTCTAGATCTTGAAGTAGGAGCTAAAGAAAATGAAAATGTGGTGTTAAAAACCGGTCAATCGTTACAAGGAATGTTTATGGTTGGATCGAAACCAATGTCATTCTATGATCCAAATGTAAAACACGGTTTAGGGTATGTAAATCCTTATACTCTCAAAAAAGCAATTTCTCGAATCCAAAACTATATTATGCTTCATGCTTTGATGGTATGAAAATTCATGTGAACATTAGAGATACGGAGGACATACTTGATGATGTTACTAAGAGTCAAAAGAAAATGGACAACAAATTTATGGATCCAATTGCTATTGAGAAAAAATAAAATGTTCGCATAATTGATTACAACAAATTAAATGCTCTTTATGAGGATTTTGTTCCACAAAAAGAAATATCTTTTGAACAAAAATATTTTTCATCTACTTTTATATCTTCTGAAAATTCTTCAAATGCAAATACATTGACTTCACCTTCTGAGATAAAACATCCTGTGGCTTCAATGCCTAGTTCAAATCCAATGAAACTGTATTTAGAACAAATGGAAAATGAATTCAAAAAGTTGTTTGCATTATTACAAACAAATTCTAAATGTGAAAGCATTTTCTATACAATTCCAGAAGAAATACGGTTAACAAAATTTTGAAAACAAAAGGTTAAACCAATTCTTCATGAATTGCATTTGAATTTTGAAATCTTTCAAAAACGAATTTCAGCATACATAAAAGAAATGAAAGATGTTTTTGACTCAACAGAAAGTGCTCTCAGTGCAACATGGAAACAAAATGAGCTTTTGAATGATCAATTCTTGGAAGCAAAAATCAAACATGAAATCGAATGTTGTGTGTTTTTTAGTCATGAATGTGTCAGCTATAATGTGCAAGATGAAATTGAAAAAATTCAGAGGGACTCTATTGAAATCTAAGAGGGAATGCAAAAACGAAAAAACATTCTGGAAAATGATGTTCAAAGCTGTCAAAAACAAATCCTTGATTTTGAATTACAATTACAACATGAAAAAGAAAGACAAAAATGTGAATCTTCTTTGAAAAACGTTTGTGAAACCTATTGGATATCAAAGATGAAAAAGCTTGAGAGCGAGAACGTGTCTTTTAAATTTCAAGTACAATATTTGATATAGGAACAAGAAAATGTCAAATCAAAATATCAAAAACCTTTTGATTCAATATAAAAGACACGGACTCAAACTCAAGGGGAAATCAATGAATTGATTGAGCATTGATATGTGAGAAATCACATATCCTTATTATATCCAAAATGGCCCTTAAATGATTAAAATGAGAAAAAAATATACTTGTATTTGTGTATTTTGTTGTTTATGAATATGTAGGTACGGATAATGCAAAAATCACAAGAAAACGGTCAAAGCCGGACAAACACGGACACGGGAACGGAAAGACTACAAAAGAGCTGGAAGATTGCTATCAATGGTCAACAAAGTCAACTCTTGGTCAACATTGGTCAACCACAAAAAGACAAAATCCCCAAAATGCCCTAAATGTTAAACCTAATTTCACCAAAAGTCCCTAAGCCCTAACACCGTTATCTCTTTATATTATAAGAGATAACGGTCGTTATCTCCTATAAATCCTTCTTATAACCAAGCTCAAACCTCACCCGACCCAATCCCATTTCTTTTTATAAAAAGCCTAAAGTCAAACACCCCTAACTAACAGTTAAAAAAGGGCGCGTAATCCCTTTTACTATTCATCGTCGTTCTCGATGAGTTACCCATAAAAAATTAAAAGGGGTATTGAATTGACAGCTGGGGTTAGAAGATTCATGTATAGTTTTGTGCCATCACTGTTAAGGAAACGTGATTCAAAGCCTCCATGGTTGAATCCCTCATGAGGAATGCCCGCGCGTGTATCCAAAGAAACACCCCGATGATAAGATTTTGCATTAAATTTAGTGCAAAAGAAACACAAGTACTCTGACACGTGGAATGCCACGATGGCAATCCGTGTGCTCATCATATCAATCCAACGAATAAGAATTGGGATCCAATGATTACATAGATTCAAGGGTCAAGATCAATAGTTTAAGGAGGGGACCTCAAAAAGACTAGAAGCTTATTTCTAGGCTATAAAAAAGAGACCTCACTCACACACAATATCTTCTTTTTTCTGCATTTTTTTAAAGTTTTTAATTAGCTTATGTAACTTTTCATTTAAATGTAATTTCTTATTAAGCTCTTGTATTTTCAATTTCAAGTTTTGTAATCTGTTTTAAATCAATGAAATAGTAGTTTACCTTATTAAATCTGTTTTTGCTTGTTTTACTCTTAAATGTCTAAAAGTTCTAATCCACTTTTCTATAAGCTCTCATACTGTTACATAAGCTCTAATAAGCTCATCTCAGCTCTCTAAGTCTCTAAGCTTAGATTGAGCTCAAGTTAATCATTAATCTACTTAAACAATCAAAATCAGCTTAATACCTATGCTTGATATGGATTTTTGTTGCTTGGATGATAAGCTTACTCTGGAAGAGCTTATTGGACTTTACTAGCTTATCCTTGTGATAAGCTAGAGCTTGTTGACAGCTCCTTGAGCAAATTAAACCTTTGTTTAGCTAAGGCATTTGTAAATTTCATTTTTCCTTTTATGTCCATGATTCCTTAGTTTAAAACTGCATCTGCTTATGTTCAGCTTATTTCTTGCTTAATTATGCTTATTATTATGTTATTGTACTTAATAATTATGTCTTATTATCCGTTCTTAAGTCTTATAGTCTAGATTTTAGTTTTCTTTATTTAGTCTCATAAATTAATAAAAATTCAAAAATATTAGTATAGTGATTAGTTTAATGATTCCGGCTTATTTGATTATTGGTATAAGTTCATTAGGTCTGTTAAAAGTTAGATGATATCTGGTATTGGCAAATTTCATCTTAAATCTCATTATCAAAACCTTAAAATGAAGCTGGTTAATTTTAAAGGGGTGTTTGGGTCAGCAGTACTAACTACAAGTTAGTACTGTTTAAGGACTTTGTTCTTTGGTTGTTGATTTTAATCTCTCAACTAAGTTTGTTTGAACTGTATTTATGAGCTAGTTTAGAATTATTCAAGTTTTTCATAAGTTAGTTTAATATAAGCTCAAATCTGTTTAGTCTAAGTTGCATAATTAAAGCTTCAATCATTTCTAGTGTTAGACTTTGCCTTATTTGCTACTAAGTTAGTGTTTGATTAATGTTAAAGCAAGTTTCATCAAGCCTGCACTAGTTAGAGTAAAGGTTTGGTTCATTTAGATGCAAACTGCACCAGATAGTTTAAAAAGACAAGTAGCTGTTTTAATGATCAAATTTCAGATAGTAATTTTGGTTCTTAGGTTTTGAAATTTAGCTTACAAGTAGATCTAGGGTAGTGGTTAATCTATTTCAAATTAGTTTTCAAAAATAAGTTCATTAGCATATCTGTTTTTAGCCTTAAAATAAGCTTTTTGTCTTTTCAATTTCAGAAACCAAAAGTAGCTAAGTGTTCTTAGTGTACAAGCTGTTTTCAACAAGCCTTTTCATTAAGCTCCTGAATTTCAAAATGGTTTTAAAAAGTTGATTTAAGTAGTATTTTAGGTGTACTTTTTAGGGTAATAAGCCAAAAGTCCATAAGGATCCTTTAGCTTATTTAAAAATAAGCTCAAAGGTGCCTTAAGGGGCTGTTTGGTTAACAGTTTACACCATAAGTGCTTATTTCTTATTTTTAGCTTATCTGCTTATTGTAATTGCTTATTCAGGTTTAGTTTAGCTATTTAGGTTAGTTTAAGCCTATTTTAACCTTTTCCCTTTAGATTAGAGCTTATTTGAGCATTATCTGCATTTAGCTTAAAATTCCTTAAGTTTTATAGCTTTTTGAGTATTCTGTAATTCTAGCTTAGTATGCTTGCTTATTTTTGTTCTTAAGTGCTTATTAGATGTGGTTGAGTATCTGCTTTTGCTTATTTCTTATTTCATTGTGCTTATTTGCCTTTTATTAGCTAAGCAGACTTAAGAGTTTAATTGGCAGTACTAACTTAAAAGTTAGTACTGCTGAGTTCATAAGCTCATTCTAGGCTTATTGGGTTGCTCATTTTTGTTTTTTGTTGCTTGTTTAGAGTAGCTTATTATCTAAGTTAGCTTATTTCTCTATTTGGTTTGCTTATTTGAGTTTAACAATGCCAACAGTTAGCATTTCAGTGGCTTAGTAGTGTTTAAGCATTTCTGCCTTATTTAGCTTATTTCTGTGCTTATTTGTGGTTTATAAAAATAGTTGTTTTGCAAAAGTAGCTTATTTTTAAGTGTATTCAAAAGTTGTAAAAAAATGGCAAAAATTAAAACACTTGGGATAGTGGGAAGCCCCGGGTGAGCAAGACTCGAACCCGGGACCTCTACCACCTTCACCAAGCATTTTAACCCCCCCACACACAACCATCACGCTACAATAGCTCATCCGTTAGACTTTCCTTTCATTTATATTTTATATACATTTTAGCCCTTTTTGTACAATAAGCTGTTTTAGCTTATTGCACAGCTTATTCGATAAGCTGTGTTCCCGAACTTATTTTTCCTAGATTCCTCTTAGTTCAAGCTACTTTCTATAATTTTTTTAGAATTTTTATAATTAGTTTAGTATTTTTAAACATTTATTTTTATTAAACACTTTAAAAATTCATAAAAAATAGAAAAATAATCAAAAAAATATAATTCGCTTTTAGAAAATTTTCTTTTATCATATAGTTTCTAGGAAAATTAGTTTTGCTTCCGTAGGGTTTAATTTGCAAAATTTCATTTTTTTAAAGAACGGGATTCGTTCCCGTTCACATTTTTCGTGTTTTTAAGCTCAATTCGACTCCGTTTTTGTTCTAGTTTTCTTTAAACTTACTTTTTAGTCAATTAGAGTGAATTCAAAATGAAAAATTCATTTTAGATTTATTTTTGGAAATTTAGGGTTTTTAGTTAAAGTTTAAATTTCCGTTATTAAAGTTAGGTTTAATTGGCTCACTTTTAGGATTTTAGAAAACAAATCATATTCGAACCAATTCAAATCATTGTCCAAATAACAAACGTGGTCTCAATTTATAAAATCTTCAGGAATACGACCCAGGAATCCACTTACCGGTAATATACGGTTTTTTTATAATATTTGTGAGGATTTACTCTACGTATTTTGTTTAAGGGTAGTTGGTAAAATTCTATAATTTATTATTTTACGTCTATAAAAATTTACGCATCATGTTTTTTTGGCGCCGTTGCGGGGATTCTGTGCTTAAGATTCTTCATTTGAGTTTGTGATCGTGCTTTGGGAGAACTTTTGTTTTCGAAGTTACGTTTAAGAAAAATAAAAAAAAAATAAAAAATATATATATATATATATAAAGTAAAAAATAAATTTTTCTTTTCTTTTTTAGTATAGTGAAGATTACACACCAAAAAAAAATAACAACTATAAAAAATAACAAGTTGGTACAGAAACACCAACAAATAATCTTTCAATTGAGGTTAATATCATCCAATACGTTCGAAAAGATCAAAATTTTTTAAGTTGTGTCTTACGAAAAGGCCACCCAACACCCACTCCAAAACCACACCACCACACCGCTTTTGTAGAATTTATTTTTCTTAGAGAGTTACCCTATGTTGTTGATTATTCGGGTAACAAAAATATTTCTTCTTATTTCTTTTCTATTGAATCTTTGTTTAGTACACGCGCGACTTAGAAATTCCTAATTTCCAAATTAATTCAACTGTTAATTCCGAGACGTTCGAAATAAAGGACGTCGCTCCAAACATAGTCGAACCCGAGCTAGTTACTATCTTTGAACAATGGTGGAATAGTACATGGAAAGAGCTGCTCGAGCACCCCGGTAAGGGTGAGATGTATGTTTTACCAGAAATTACTGCGGATCATTTAGAGTTTCCGGGCGAATTTGTTCAATTGGTTCCAGCGAATCATTTTACGGTGTGAGAGTGAAAATTCTATGCTCATATAATAGTTTCACAAGGATTCCCTGACTTTAGATTTAGAATGTGCTAAGATTGTGATTAAGCATATGTGTTTCCATCTTGTCGATGGGAGCCGCTAAAATCTTGGTTACGAGAAAGAAACTCAGCAGGAATCTTGACTTGAGAGGATCTGTGACCCAAATTTGTGAATCCAAATTTTTTCCTCTTTAAAAACCCTCATTTAAAACCTCATCACATTGAGATTTAACAATCTATGACGAGGACTTTTTAGTGAAGTCGTTTGGGATCCGATTTTACGGGTTGCTTAGGAATGTCATCACGGATTTCGGAGTTAACTCAAGATGATACTTTTATACGTTTTAAATCAGGAGATGAATAAGATACTATCTGCCGGCGGGTGGAAATCTTTTGAGTCAGACGACTAGAGAGGTTTAATACATAATTGAGAACAAAATCCAAAAGTTCGTTAATATGAAATCGATAAATGATTCAAGGATGAATGATACTTTAGTACAACGGATGCAAAGACTAGCACAGCTTCCAGAATCAATTTCGCCTTAGAGCGCTGGTTTTAAAAAAGTAGGTCACTCGCCAGCCCTCGGTTCAGGTATTGTAAAATTTTGCTTCACAATTACAATATTATTATACAACAATTATCCCAATAAACACCTACCCCCAACCTTCACTATAAATATCTCAATTTACAACCCACCCCTTACCCCCCAACCCCCTAATAACTACACCCATTTCCACCATTAAAATCACCCCCCACTTATCCCCCCCCCCCCTCATTACCCCACTTAAAAACCACCCCATTACCATTTCCACAAAAAACCATCTTCCAACCAAAACCATCCCACCCTTAAACTCAACCCCCACCACCATCACCCCCCCCCCAAAACCCCCCCCACCCCATCAAAATCCCCCCCCCAAAACCTAATCCACAACACCTAACCCCCCTCTCAGAACACCCATCAAATAATCGAACCCTCTCCACCTCACCCCATTATCTTCCCCATCCCCACCCAACCATTATCCCTTCTTACCAACCTCCATCACCCAACCCCCACCCCTCACACAACCCCCCCTCTACAGCATCACCCCCCCCACCCCAAAACCCCCCAAATGTCCCCCATCAAATATTCCATAAAACCCCCCCTCCCCACACCCCAACTTTACAAATCTACCACCAATCCCCCTTTGTCTCATCCTTACACACCACCCTCCTATTATAATACATTTTCAAAACAAAACCACCACCCCCAAACAAACCCCATACCTATCCTTATACCTCTTCCCTTCCAACTCGCCCCCCCAAACCTTCCCTACCCCCCTAACCCCCACCCCCCCCCCAAACCCATTAAAACTAAACCACAATTCCTCATAACCCATCCCAATCACCCCCACACTTCCACTCCATACCCCTCCAAACCACCTCCCCCTAACAACCCAACATCTATCTCACCCCCCCCCCCTTACATTCCCCTAACTCCACCCCTCCATTTCCTACAACCCAAAACCCTCAAATTAAATCCAATAAATCTTATAAACCAAAATCCTCCCCTCAAATAACCCCCCCCTCAACCCCTAAATACATCCACCTTCCCCTAAAAAATCAACTCACCTCACCCCCCAAATCCCCCCCTTCAATCAATACCATAAACCCCCCCTACGTATTACAAGTTACATGTTTGTCATCAACAAAACAAACAAGAATGTGTAGATTAAATACCGTAATATTTGCACTAACATGTTTATGATGTGTACCGATTCTTGAGCAGCTTACAGCGTCAATAACATCAAATGAGATGCCCTACGCGCGGATAAGCTGCGCAAGAATAAGAACACGCACGCTGTGATGACCACTTAGGCTCCCAATGAACCAAGAAATTTACAAACGACGTTCCCTTTGCTTGATTCTATTCCGGTCTGAGTTAGTATAATTTTTAATATAAATCGACGTATACAAATCTTTGTCTTAATGCGCGATAGTGTTTCTAACATTCTTAGAACTTCTTAGCATAGTGGCACTTTTGTCACAGCTCTGGATCAACTAGCAACCTCTACTTGTAAGTGTATTAATTTTTTATCAGATTGTTTTTTACATGCCTTTAATCGTATAAATTCCTATTCTTACATGTGGCATACTAAGTTGTGATGTTGTGTTCGTGTTGCAGGTATTCAAAATAAATAAGACCATCGGTTCGAACAACCGAACACCTTTTGTTGATGACTCATGTTTAGCATCTACTTTTGCCGAAAACAAATGATATGTTGATATGTTTAGACTTAGGTAACTTCAATGACCCAATATGAGGATCAATAGTGTATTTTCATATGTATGTTTGGACTTGAACTGACATGGACTAAAGTAGCATCAAATTTATAGCCGAGCACGCGCCGCAACGAAGGTTTTCTTATCTATCAGTTGCTTTTGATTCTAAAACAACAAAAATCCAGCACTCCACAACAAAGCGCGACTGAAATCCTCGTTCATTATAAACTTTAAAAAAAATAAAAAAATACAATTGTTGCCACGATCTGAAATTTGGACCACAAGGGCTCAATGAGAGAGCCCAAACTATTACAAGCTTATGTATTTTGAAATGTCAAATTGTATATTAAAGTGTTCAACTTATTTTTAATTTCAATTTAAAATATCTAACTTTTTTTATCTTAATTTAATAACTTATCATATTGTGCAATTTAAAAATATTATAACATGTTAGTAAACACTCTCTTTCTTTTACATTTCATCCATCACCATCATCAAATAAACAACCGGTCAAAATTGATGATATAATGAATACAAAAACCTTTGGCACTCACAAATTTATGGCTGGATTATACCAAATACAATTGGAATTTAAAAATGAAAACTATATACAATTATAAATGTGTGTATAAAAATTGACTATAAAAATATATATATAACGAAAAACGTATATAAAAAGTGTTAGATGATAGAAAACCCCGTAGGTGTAACTTTATTATTAACCACTATGTATAGGAGATTACATCAATGAAACCTTAACAGACCCAAAACCCACAAACCGGGCTTGGGCCTATTTATCCACTAATACTCCCCCGCAGTCCGAGCGGCGAAATCGCGAAAGCTCTGGAGTAGTAAACTAGAAAACAAAAACAAAACCTAATAAAAACATTAACGTAATAAAAAAAACGAACCGGCTCGTGACCGAAGCACGAACAACAATAAAGGAAATCGTGACCTTGCACGATACTAAACTGCGTGACCTTGCACGACACTTAAACCTCGTGACCTTGCACGACCGTGACCTTGCACGTTTAAAGGGAACTTGTGACCTTAGCACAAATCACCAACATAAAAAAAATAAAAAACAAAAATAAACAACTATAATTTTTTTTTATTTAAACATTAACTAGATAGTCGAACCAAGAGATCTGAATCTGATATCACAAAGATCCGGAATAATCGTGAACTAACAACACCAGTGTCCACATATTCGATGATATGTGTTTTTGATATATCATAAGGAGTTGTCTAAGGCATTCACCTCCTTATTTGAATCCTCCATAATTGATTATTATATGAAAAAAAAAGGGTTAAACGATTTGATCTATGAATAGGATTTCTTTTTTTTTTTTTGATTTTTGGAACGGTATTTTTTTTTGGGGATAGGTTTTGTTGACGGGGTGTTTTTAGGGATTGACAGATGTTAGACAATGATAAAACCCGTTTGTGGGCAGATGTTAGACGCAAATTACGAAAACTACCATAACTTTAAAAAAATTACGAATTTCTCCCTCTCCCACTAATGGCTGTTAAGCTAACGAATGTAAAATTTTTTTTAACAAGCTACGAAAAAGTCATTCGGGGTCGGTACGTTACTATAACGAATTTAAGTAAAGACCGTCCTCCTTTAAAAAAATACAAATTCCCCTCCCCCACAAACGGCTGTTAAGTAACGACCGTTAGATTTTTTATTTTAAATTTTAACAAAAAAAGAAATGTTAAGTAACGAAACCGTTTGTCCTTATGCTGCCCTCGGCGAAGGCCTGGGTAACACAACTCCATATAATGGAACTAAAAAAGGGTTAAACGATATGATCTTATGGATACAGGATTAATATTTTTTTTGATTTTTGGAACGGTATTTGTTTTTTGGGATAGGTTTTGTTGATGGGGTGTTTTTAGGGATTGACAGATGTTAGACAATGATTAAACCCGTTTGTGGGCAGATGTTAGATGATAGAAAACCTCGTGTAACTTTATTATTAATCACTATGTATAGGAGATTACATCAATGAAACCCTAACAGACCCAAAGTCCACAAACCGGGCTTGGACCTATTTATCCACTTATAAAAAGATGTAAAAAACCGTGTATAAAACCATTTATAAAAATGTGTGTATAAAAACAAGTATACAAACGTGTGTATAAAAATGCGTGTATAAAAACGTGTATAAAAACATGTATAAAAATATGCATAAAAATGTGTGTATAAAAATGTGTGTTTAAAAAACGTGTGTATAAAAACGTGTATAAATTTTAAAGATAATTAGACAGAAATTTTTATAAGAAAACCAAATTTTGAGTTAATTATAAACGATCGTTAGTATAAAGGACTAACGTTGCAAACGTTCGTTGGTTAAATGGACTAACGTTGCCACATGACGCCGTTATAGACTAATATTGCAACTGGACTTAACTAACAGAACTGACGCCGTTATGGTCAAAGGACCGGTTTGTTAAAATTGAAAAGCAACAAGAACGACTGGTGTAATTAATTGCGTTTTAAGACGAATGATGTAACTTTTTGTAAACCACAAGGACAATTTATGTAATTAACTCTAATCTAAATAATAAAAACTAGTGTTTCAAATCTATGAAGATATATGTTAAAAAAAAAAATCTATATGCAGGGACGTTGCCCAATTTGTAGTTATTGGATTTCAATATATCAATTTGGGTTTTAGCCCAATCTGTTACACTTCATCGTATACCAAGACAAAAAGCCTCCACAGTCCACAACATATTATCTATATAATCAAAACTCATTTGAAACATGTTGTATTTGGAGTCACTGCTACATTGCGTGCTACAGTGGTCGACCAACTGGGCTCACAGTTTGGGCCGGCCCATTTGGTTTTTTTTTCCTTTTTTTGAGTAGGCAATGTAACAAAAAATTGTTCGGCACAAAATAGGAAAAAAAATTACAAAATTACTGATTTATTCAGATAAAAAAATACCCGCGACATGAGGCCAAACACATAAGCCCATATACAAAAAACAAACTACTAAACATGAGACCGAAAAAATGCACACACACAAAATAAGTAAAAAAATAAATAATAAATAACGGCCCGCTCCAACGCGCGGGCACAAAATAGGAATTTTTTTTTATAAAAGGACTGATTTATTTAGATCAAAAAATACCCGCGACATGAGGCCCAACACATACGCCGATATAAAAAAAACTACTAACATGAGACCGAAAAAATAAACCCGCACAAAAAAAAAGAAAAAAAAATTTACGCAAAAATAAACCCGCACTATTAAACGTGAGACCGAAAAAATAAACACGCACAAAATACAATAATAAAATGCCCTGCAATAACGCGCGATTGTCATTTAAAGCACACGTAATCCCATAAAATTATATTTTAAAAAAACCGTATAGCCAAAAAAAGAAACCTTTAAACATGAGGCCCAACACATAAGCCCATATAAGAAAAAAACAAACTCTTAAACATGAGGCCGAAAAAATAAACCCGCACAAAATGGAAAAAAAAATCAATGTCCCGCAACAACGTGCGAAAAATTAACGACACGCAGCAACAGCGGGTAATCCTGCTTGTTATTATATCTATATACTAACAGGCGGTAGAAACGCCGTCGTGTTTAAGCCTTGCTACAGTCGTCGCTACAGTACCATCTAATTGGGGTATTTTCGGCCCAAAGGTGTTGCCCCATATCCAATGCATTTTTTCCCTTTTTAGAGGGCTAATGTCGGCCCAAAAGTGTTGCCCCAGATCCAATGCATTTTTTTCCTTTTTAGTTTGAGTGACGTCTGATTTTTTTTTTATATATAAGTAGGTGGGAAATTTAGGTTACTTTGTTGTTTCTTACAGCTAGTTTTTAAGACATATGACACTAAATATTTTTGGACACTGTCCACATGTGTTTCTCAGAAGATCAATGACAAAATGATCATCCATAGTCCTTCCTTTTTTCACATGCCCTAAAAACCACGATGATAACTCATTTTCCAATTTGAACTACCCGTCAATTGAATAAAATACCTCTTTGACATTTCATCGAACACCTTTCCCGCACTCACCTAATCATAGAGTTTACTGCAGATTTTAAAGAACCCGGTTAGCAGCGCATTTACAAATCAATATTAATAAACGAATAATTTTTTAAGAAAGCTTACTTTAACATCCAAGAACTCCTTAACCCTTTCATCTTTCTGCTTCCACAATTGTTCTAGAGCAGGTGCAATAGCAGTTTGTATTCAGTGGGGTTGTAAGGATGGGGAGATGATGATTCACATGAGTTATGTAACCCTAGGATGATCTTCATTGTTTAGAGTTATGATTCGAATGTAACTAATGACTGATGGCTGTTGGCATGGATCACATTAACTGTTATTTGCTCCAAAAGAACTTCACATCCGGCTTCTAAACATTTAATGGATACAGTCCCATTAAATTAAGGGGCTGTATCTTTTAATATAATAAATAGATGCAAAAAACCTTGGTATTTCATTCTTCACATATTTACAATATTGATATTGCAATGTGAAGATAATTAGTTATTTACAATTTTGCTAAAAACATTCTGCGAAACAAACAGACCTTACGACTACAGGTAATGGTCACCAAACTCACTGCACACGCGTCAATTCCACATGATTATTCAACACGCCACCAAACCCACCACTAGATAGTCGTAGTGGTGCACACGATTCAAACATATAAAAATAAATCACTTTAAACAAATATACCAACCGGTTTTTTATAGCATGTTTTAAACTAAGAAAACCTGGTTTACCTGATTTTTTAAAATAACCGGGTTTAACCGGGTTTTTTTTAAAATTTTTTTTAAATTTTTTATATATCCGTTTTAAAAAAAAACCCGGTTTTAACCGGTTAAAAAAACCGGTCAACACTCACAGTAAATAGCCGTTACAATTTTTTTTTAAAAAAACCGGTTTTAACCGGTTTTTTTCGGTTTTAAAAAAAAAAACCCAACGGCTACTAGCCGTTATGCTAGTCGAATTTTTGGTTTTTTTGTGTTTTTTGATGATTTTAGGGCATGGATTGGTAGTATAAATACATGTAATGGGGTTGGGGTTGAAAACACATTAAAAACACTCCACTAATCCTCTTTATATTTCCTCTCTAATCTTATATATATACCTAATTTCAGTCAAATCCCTCTATAATGGGAAAACTCACAATCACAACAAGCTTCACTAACATGCTCCATTTCTACTAGCCATGTACGAAAAGTTACACAAATTGAAGATGTGGTGCGAATAACACGTACGAGAAAAGAACGATGTTGAGGCATCTAATTAACATATGTGTATTATGATCGATGGGTGGAAAAGGCGCTTTGCAACAGAAATGTATGGAAATTTTATAAACCCCGCCCCGCGTCTAACACTACACTCGCGGACCATCATAAGAACGGTTGTAAGTGCGGTTTAGGCCAAAATGATACTTAAACACCAAGGTACGTATTGGTAGCGGATGTTCAATTTATATATTTGAAAATGATGCGGTTTCGATCTTGATTTGTACGAAGATTTTGTCATTCAAACAAGCGCTTCCTTTCAACCACTTCGACAACGTCAGAGCTTACGAGATCATCAAAAGGCGGCTACAACCGCGGTATCAACATGAAAGGTCGTAACTACTACTTAGAAAGTGATGCTTTTAAATTATATGGGAAACGGCTAAAAAGATAATCTTTGATGGTTTTCGATTATAATATGGTGTTTCTATAACTACGGATACTTGACCGCACGCACAATAGGTACGAGAAAATACTTAGTTAGTCCGTTGTGACTATCTCATTGGTTAATCCCGAATCCTTGGTTATTAATGAAACGGACAATTGCTTTTGTTAAACTATTTCGTTATCCTCGATACGGGATCGTAATTAAGAAAAATTACAAATGACACTTCATAATTGAATATAATTTAAGATGAATAAAGTTTTTACGATTTCACTAGATAAAGCAATTCCAATATACTAGAGCTAATGAAATTGTTAAAATTACGTATTAAAACCCTATTTTAGATGGTCTGTTTTTTTTTCATTCCCGTTGTGTTGCTCATAGTTATAAATTATCGTACAAGCGGCATTAAATATATGTGAGCGTTTTAAGGATGAAATTTAGGGGTTATTCTAGTAACTATATAGAGTTTCCGAGTAAACGAACGACAAATAGAACTATAGACGTTTTCGGTAAACCAATGTATGTTAAGAACCCTGGACCATTGCTATGATAATAATACTATCGTGGAATTCTACTCTGCATGATGTTTTGAAAATATATACACAACGTAGACTTTAAAACGCTTTTAATGAAACACTTGTTATACGAAAAAAGTCCCCGTTTCGATAAGCGACCAAGATTGGGATCTACTAAATGATTAACTAATTTTCTTAACAAGTTTTTTAAAGTGGCAACAACTTATATTATCGGGTGTTATTACCCAACTAGCTCATTAGTTTTAGAATCAATTTATGCTATGACGAAAAAATTAGACAAATTAAAAACCTCACCTAGTAAAATGTTTAGAAGAATGGTTAAAGTTATAAAAAAGAAATTTGTAAAATATTTTGCTAATTTACCTTGGTTTTTACTTTCCGCGCACTTAATCCAGTTAAAATGTTGGAGGCGTAGAACTTTATACAAACAAGAAAATAATGAACAATTTAGACTATCCTTGGGTTAGACGCTAACAAAACCCCTGACCCCAACTTATTAAAAACTCCCAAATTTTTTATATTTGAACTATAACTTTAAAAAAATTATTTGGAATTTATGCAACAAAAATATGGTCAAATACAAAAAAACCCAATTTGTTTGATCAAATGCGGGCCGGTAGATCGTCCGCGAATGACAAGTGACCATTAATATAAACATTTATAAAAGTTTATTTTGAAGACGCTAACAAAGCGTCACAACGAACATCGCCCCAAACAAGCGATTGGACAATAATGGGCTACAAACTTTTTAAATAACATTAAGGCCCGAAGAGTTTACAAACTTTGACGATTTTGGCTTGGTGGAAAATAAAGGAAATCCAATTTCCAATTTTAATCCGCTATGCTGCGTGCTTTATTAACGGTCCAAACTTCGACGGTAGCTTCCGAATCAGCCTATTTCTATAGCGGTAGAATTATAACGGAAAGAAGGTAAGACTAACCCACCGAATTTCGTGAAGTATCTGTGTATGTTGAAAGATTATTTGGACGGAGAAGATAAAGGAACAACATGAACAATTGATGGAAGGCCAATTATAGAAGACTAGAAGAAATTATAGCAAGAAAAGAAATTTGATTTAGGGAAATCACCTCCGAAATACCGAATTAGATGAAGGTGAGTTTGAAGACTTATATATGGAACACGTAGTGTAGAAGATTTTTTGGAAGATTTAAAGGATTGAGTATAACCGTTGATGGCAAAGCCGAAGCACGACATACTTGAGTAACACTAATAAGGTTTTCGGGTGATGGTCCATGCCGAAGCTCGAAGTATATTAGTATTTATATATTTATTTTTTAGTTTTAAAATTGTATTTGTTATAAAATAAAAGATAAGGTTGTCATTTTTTAGTACGTTTCCGGTGCAAAAAAAAAAGTTTATGGATTGTAATTGTTAGTATGTTCCGGGTGTATTGATAACTTAAAAGTTTGATAAATTAACAAATTCTTAAATAAAAATTTCGGAAGTTTAAATTCCGAAAAAAACCGAACCAATAATAAAAACCGATTCCGAACATTTAATTAACCGCAAAAAAAAACCGAACCGGTAAAAAAACCGATTCCGAAAATTTATAACACGAAAAAAAACCGATTCCGAACATTTTATACCGAAAAAACACCAATTTCGGAAAACTGAAAAAAACCGCAACGGTTTATTAGAAAACCGGTTTTTTTTTAAAAACCGGATTTCTAATAACGGGAAACCGTTTTAAAAACGATTTTTTTTGCAACCACTACGTTACTACTATACAGGTAATGACACCAAACTCACTGCACGACATCGTCAATTCACAAATGATATTCAACACGCCACCAAACCCACCACTAGATAGTCGTAGTGGTGCACACGATTCAAACATATAAAAATAAATCACTTTAAACAAATATACCCAAAATAAAAAAAAAGAGTGCAAACTATTTGGTGGTGTGCACCACCAAACCATGACAAAAAGAAGGGGACAACACGCGAGAAGAGAAGAGGGTGTTGTAATGGGTTTGTCGCGTAGTTATGTCGCCACCAGATGAAAAACCACCAACCATTACCTCTCGTCTAAGTTGGACATAATATTAAGTATGAAACTAAGCACTCCACGATTGTTCCTTATAATTGATTATGACAAAACCAAAAAAAAAAAAGCACGACATTAACAATGTATATGATAAAATTCAATACATTTACATGTACAAGACGAGTGACTCAATTCCACCTATCAATCAACCCCTATTTGATATTCCCCTAAATCAAATTAGTACATAAGATTGGTTTGTCTAAGCTAATTTGATGGGTGTATAATGAGATTTTGATAAGCTATAATTTGTTTGGGCTTATGAAGTTATGAGCTTATATCCCCTTGATGCTTGAGCTAATGTGTTTATAAAGTCCATAAGCTTAAGTATATACGCTTATAAGCCCATAACAATAAGCTAATGAGTGCGTTAAAAATTCAATGAGCTCATAACCTTCTCGAATAAGTAAAAACAAAGACCCTCTTAGTTCAACTTCTCCCTAAGGTTTCTATTTCACTAGATAGTTACGAACGACTGGTTCACAGTTCACTTACTTTCTTCGTCTTATTCTGCCATATCAAATCATATGCAGAAATCATGAAGTATTTATTCTATATCTTATAAGATATACTTCGCATAAGTTAGGCAGCTAATGAAATTTCATGTACAGTGTGCCAAGCATTGTTCGGCTGTACATTATTTATAATACTGTTCTAAGAGAAAAGTTCCATAAGAAACATGGTCAAAAAAAAAAAACAAACCGCTCCATCTTGTCCATCCATTTTATTTTCATCTAATGGTTTAGATTAATTCTTATTTTAATTTAATTAAAAAACCCACTTTCACCCTATTTTTTAAAAATTAAATATCTCACAAACCGTTAATCGTTACGCAAAACGAAACATACCATCGCGACGAGAATTAAATCATCTTTCTATAGAGGGGCACTTCTATATACTTTCGACGAACTTTTTTTTCGATTTTTTTTCTCAGCCACGTCTGGAAAAATCTCTTGTGATTTCATAAAATCACATGTGATTATGATACAAATCTCATGTGATTTTTTCAGACGTGATTGAAAAAAAAATTCGAAAAAAGAGTTCGTCGAAAGTATATAGAAGTGCCCTCTATAGAAAGATAAAAAAAATACTCGTTGTGATACTTTCGACGAACTTTTTTTCTGATTTTTTTCAATCACGTCTGAAAAAATCACATGAGATTTGTATCACAATCTCATGTGATTTCATAAAATCACATGTGATTTGTGATACAAATCTCATGTGATTTTTTAAGACGTGATTGAAAAAAAAAATCGAAAAAAGAGTTCGTCGAAAGTAAATAGAAGTGCCCTCTATAGGAAATAAAAAATTACTCGTTGCGATACTTTCGATGAACTTTTTTTCCGTTTTTTTTTCAATCACGTCTGAAAAAATCACATGAGATTTGTATCACAATCTCATGTGATTTCAAAAAATCCCATGAGATTTTTTCTGACGTGATTGAAAAAAAAAATTCGAAAAAAGTTCGTCGAAAGTATATATAAGTGCCCCTCTATAGAAAGATAAAAAAATACTCGTCACGATGGTGTATTTGTTTTCGTTTAACGATTTATCGTTTGCTAGATATTTAAGTTTTAAAAAAAATGTGAGAAAGTGAATGATGAAAAAATGAGTGGTTAGGATTAACCTATTTGTTTTTTATTTTGCCGTTTTTTAAGGATCTCAACTCTTAGAGCGATAGCCACAACTTCTTTTACTAAAACACCTTTGAGTGGTTATTGGTTAATAAAATTAACAATCAAACCTTGAGCTTTTTAAAAGAGTAATCTTAAATCTAAGAGTTAAGTCTATATAATATAAACGAATTTTTCACTTTCTACAAAGTTAGGTTTCATGATAGTTTTATTCACAAGTTAAATAGTGTAACTTATTTTGTGTAATTATAAACGAATGAATATCCATGTCATTAAAAATAATTCCATATCATTTTTTCATATATTTTACAAAAACCTCACATGCTTTAGAATTTTTACCATAGACAAATATTGTTATTGCTATTATTATTGTTATTAAATTAATTGTAATACCAACAACTTACGCTTACATGTTATTGAGCATATGCACGATATTAAATATAAGCACGATATTAAATATAACATTTACTAAACATTTATATTCAACAAATTCGAATTATCACTGTTGCAAAAATCGGCCTAGGCGGCAGATTAATCGGCGCCTAGGCGCTAGGCGGGGAGTAACCGTCTTGATTTTCACTAATCGGTCTTATTAATCGGTTCGGTCAAAAATCAGTCAACATACCGATTAATCGGATAAAAATCGGCCAAATAGGGCATAAATCGGCCGAATCGGACAAAAAGCGACTAAATCGGCCAACTCGGTTATGGGTAGAAATCGATAACTCGGGGATAAATCGCCCAAATCGGACAAAAATCGGCTAAATCCAAAAAAATCGGGCATATATTTTTAAATTTTTATAATTTTGTACATATAAAGCCCAATCCGATTAATCCCCGACTAATCCTCGCCTAACCGATTAATCGCTAGGCGGTATCCGACTGCCCAACTAACGCATAGCGATTTTTGCAACCTTAAAATAACAAATTAAGCTATGGAAGACCTGTAAGAACTATGGAAGACTAGACTATATGTAGAAGAAACTTAAGAAGTTAAGAGAATATTATAGAGAGAAGATTGTAAAGAGAGAAGTATAAGAAACACACATATATTACTTCAAATTTTGATGTCTTA
>BQNB010115798.1:0-21486 GCA_026074375.1 Tanacetum coccineum
GGTAGAAGATGATAGGATTGATGAACCCATAGTTTAAGATCTCAATGGGTCGCCATCATTACAAGTTAATGTGTCATATGAAAGCTATCCTAAGAGTCTAAAAGAAGCTAGATGTCGCCCAATAGAACAAGTAATTGGTGAATTAAATAAAAGGACACTTAGGTCTAAGGCTAAACAAGCTTAGGATTTTCGCGTGACATTTCTATTAAGGTAAATTTACGTGTTGTTGGGCTTTGGTAAATGGGTATCAATATTTGTGAATATCTGGCTTGGCTGGGCTCAGCTTGGCTGCTTTGGAGGTTCCTCCTTCTTATCCTAGCTGAACCTATGAAAGAACACCATTAGCTCGCCTCGGGATTTTAGTCCAGGACCAACTCAAGCGTGAGAGTTAGTATGAGTGTTATGAGAAAATTACAGAGAGAATATAAGAAAATACATATGGTTGGGAGTGTGTGTGATCCCTCATCCTAAGGGAATGTGCTTCCCTCTTTATACTATTTGAGTCTTACTTGACGATACGAGAATGGTGGTTATTGTCTAGGGTCAGCGAGTCAGTCGTTGGGACAGTACTTCCTCTTTACTTGCTAGTTTGGTTGTCATTTATATGTTAGCCTAAGGACGATGGTCCTGACTGAGTACTATACCCTTGTCGAAATGTCCTTAGGTTCTGCTTCTCTGGCACGAGACTAGAGACTCCGGACCTGATTTATCCTTCGACATACCAGCTTCTTCAGAGTACTTGTCTGGCTTAGACCGTGCTAGTCCAACAAAGAAAATTAGCTATGTTTCTCCTCTAGATACTATGAGGTAGACTATACCTCATCATGTTACCCTAGTCTAGTACGAATGTGCTACAAAGTCTTTCTGATGAGGTGTCATTTTATACACTATTTTGGGGTCATTTAACCTCCTAAATCATGCAAATATGCCCAGATTATGTGCTTAATCATTTGTTTTCAGGTTTTTAACACTTGGATAGCATTTGGAGGAAATACACGTGACTTGTGCTCATTTAGAGAAGAAACGGACAAGACTACGACTCTACACCAAGAACCATGAAGAATTATTCATTTAGAGCCTAGAGACGGCGTCGCAACCATAAAGCGACGACGTCATGACATTCATGGTGACGGCGTCAGAGATTCAGCGATGGCGTCAGGACGTAGCCGAAAAGTGGATCTAGAACCATCTACGTGGCGACGTTGTCAGGAGTAAAAAGCGACGCTGTCGCAGCGATATCTCTATAAATATAAAACTGATTTTAGGGTTTCAAGTGTGTAACTTTGTATAACTTTAGGGATGTGGAAACCGTAAAAGGAGGGGGGTGAATATGTTTCCATTATCAAACTTTAGATTAGTCAATACAAAAAGTACATCACTCTCTACTGGCGGTCCCATAAATATAAGGGGCCGCCTAGTACATCAAGGGTCCGCCCGATATATAGGACCGCCTCTAAAAGAGGTTTTTAGACTAGATCTTTTGTATCAAATCATCAATTAAGTTTGACACAATATGAGAAGTGTCGATAATAGATTTACAATAACTAGTGCATCTTCTATCAATATTTCCACACTCATAATGTTTACTACAAAGAGCTACACAACCATGGCTAACACAACATACACAACACTTTACATAATCATAAGCACAATGCAAGTGTAAAAGTAAAGCAATAAATGTAAAGACATAAGTAAATAGAAATGTAAAAGAAATTGCAAATCGACACAGTGATTTATAGTGGTTCGGTCATGACGCTCCTCTTCGCCCTACTCCACTCCCCGAGTATCCAACTCGAGAGTTAATTCACTAATCAACAAGCTCCCTTTCGGCGGAGAAAACCTTATAACGTTGCTTACATTATTTTCTGACACTAAGCTAGATGTCGAGTTCTTCTTCAGGTATAACCAAACCTATTATGTTTTGTGGCCAATATAACAAACCTTGTGTTTTATGGCCTAAACACATAAACCGCGTCGCTTACAATATTTTCTGACACTAAGCTAGTGACGTAAGTCTAATCTTAGCTAGAAACCTAATTACCCACTTCACCAATGTATTTTAAATGGCACTAAAATACTACCAACTCACAATAAACTCAGCCAAAAAATATATACATCATTTGGATATTACACACTACTAAAGATTATTAGAAGACAAGAAGACATAGGACTCGATCTATATGTAACAAATGTTACAAATGGACTAACTAGACTATATAACTTTGGATCTTGAAGATGACCGAAGTTCTCTGTAGCACTTGCTGTGAAAGGAGGAAAGGGATAAGAAGATTTTATCACCATTTTAAGCATGATTAACAAAGTTGATGATCAAAGGTTTTAAGAGATTTAGTGATCTAGAGAGAGATAAGAATTAGAAAGGGGGTAAAAAAAGTTTCATCGGCAAAAGGGTTGGGAAATAGTTGGTGGTGATCCCAATATTTATAGGAGGCTTGAAAAATTGTCTATCAGGAGATGGCGGTCAAGATTATAAGGGGCCCTGCAAATAATTAAGGGATCATGTTTATGTCGCGACGAATTAATGGACCGCCCCGACACAGACGCTCCTGTTTTTGTCCTTTTTGTGGTGACAAACTTGTCCTGGTGTAAATGACACTTATTTAGGGGGGAAAAGGACAGATTTGAAAGATTCAAAAATAATTACCAATAAAACACTTTCTTTATATTATAAAAAATAATTTGTCTAAATAATTTTTGAGAATTAGTTTTTTGTTGTATTTATAAAAATTATAAAGTTTTAAGACAAAACTAATTCTTTGATCATCCTACAAGTTTAATATTGTTTGTGCCATACCTTATGTGATTTACGTTCGGGTGTCAAAACCACTATCTTGATGATACTTGCGACATCGAAGATGTTGACTAAGTGTATGCAATTGTGATATGTGATTACGAGTACTTGCACAACTTTACGGTAGCATTTCAAGTTACCTGTTTTTCATCATCCAAACAAAAACGAATCGTATAGATTAAAATATCGTAAATATTTGCACTAACAATCTCCCTTTTGATTGATGACACAATATGTAAAATCTATAGAATATCGATAAAAGTTTATAAGTTACTGTTTACACCTCCCTTTCACCTCTTTTGTCGAAGCAAACAAAGTTATTAATGTTGTGTGAATTATAGTTGACGCTATATGTATGAATGTTTAAGAATGACGCACATGAGAAGATGGTATGTGTTGTTGAGTATATAGGTTTTAATTATGAGAAGATATGAGGAAAATAAATGTGATGTGATTGTGTTGTTCATTGGGATAGTTTAAAAATAGGTCATGAGAGATGAGAAGTAGACCATGAGAAGGTGCAGGGTTTTGGGATTTGAGTGTATAGGATGAAGTAATGAGGAAAATGTAGATGTTCTAAGTATATTGGTTGGCGGAATGAGAAGACAGCATGAGAAATAAGGTTGAGGTGGTTTTGTGTTTCTTTGATAATGATATGGTTATGAGAAGAGAAGAAGGTCTTAAAAGAAGCTTGGTACTTCAAGTATCTAAGTTGTAGGCTATGAGAAAAGGAATTAAGTTGAAGGTGAATTTGAAAATGGAGGAGTGTGAAGTATTTTGGGTATGATATGAACCATCATCATATTGACAAATCCCCAATACTATTCTTCCTATAAAGGTGATCTATGCATCATCCTCAGTGAAGTCTTCTATCATAACAGATGTTAACCGAATCCAAACTATTTAGGACATATCTCCTAAGCTCCCCTTGCTCAATGCATTTCCCATGATAATTAACATTTCATGTATATTACTTTAAGGATCCAGGGAACAAATAAATTACCATCGATGGTCAAGAGTTTATGTCATGTTAAATGAGTAAGGACGCTTGCAAGTGCTCCCCTGATGTAAGCTCCCTTTGTTTGGGGTACCAAAGAATCAAGCTATTGTAGTTGTGCTACAAAACAAAGTTAGTTAGAACGGTTTACATATACATATAGCAAACACATTAGCAGGGGAACTTGACATGACTTTTAGGTTTTATTATTAAAAGTTGACACTTTGGAAGAGAAGTAGAAACTGGCACATTAATCATTATTTTTTAAAATATCATAAATGGATGAAATATAAGAATCGAGGGACTTATGCTTTACGGGAATAGTTAGACGACATTTAATTAAAAAAGAATGGGATTCGTTTATTTGATGACGCAGAAAAAATACTATGAGAATGACCTTTTAAAAGTAAGACGAATGAGCTTAATATTCTTGAAAAATATGTCTCTAGATATTATATATATACTTATATATAATATTATTTACCGAACACACACTCTTAAATATTAATATAAAGAAAAGAATAAAGATGAGAGTATGGAGGACGATGTGCTCTCTTTGATGTGAATGAAAAGAATGATTCCATAGAGCCAAAAAAGTGGACTGGTAAGAGCAATACTACAGATAGTAACGTAGGTTGACGAGATGGTTGACAGAAAAGATCTGATAATATCATTTGACTAACAATTTATGAAAACTTAAGAGGGTGTTGAATAGTTATACAGCTTTTTAAATTTTAAGTTTGTTTTGTAATACTGTGATTCGACTTTTTCATGTGAATTCAATGCTTCACAATCATGCACAATACTAAGTATTTGAAATGATAAGTAAGACAACGAGATAAGGAGTAGAAACAATCAAACACATAAACGCGAGGCTTTATAGTGGTTCCGGTAACGAAGCACACTCTTCGCTCCTACTCGACTCCCCGACGCACCTATCTCGAGAGTTTTCTTCATTATGTGTCAACAAACTCCATTATGGCGGGAGAGTAAACCGTAACAAGTTGCTTACACCGATTTACGACACAAAGGTAAAGTCGAGTTCTTAGTTCTTAGCTAGAACAATCTTTTCAAACACAACTTTCACGACTTCGTTTACTAACTGCACAACTCTCACGATATCTTCAAACTTTCTCTCAAGACTTCTTCACACTTAACTTTCACACTAACTAGTATCACAACTATCTTAACCCTCACTTGGTAAGCTAACACCTATTTAACTATTACTTACAAAGATCCTGCACGTATCTAGCTACTACACAACAAATATCCAAATATACACCTTGATTTTTAAAATATGTGATATGGTTTGCACAAGATTGCAAATCACCATTGAGAAGGTTAATACTTATTCACATGATGATGAAAGTATTCTTCTCTTGCACTTGAGGAATTAAGCTTGGATCACTTGGAAACAAAGCTTTATGATTATATGATCAAATGATTTTAGAGAGGATATGTGGGTTGTTTTGAGCAGAAAGAATGAGTGTTAAATGGTAGAGAGAATTTGGGGAAAAGTCAGTTTTATAGAATCAAAAAATAGGGGAGCGTCTCACCAAGGGTAGGTCCCTTAAATAGGGGGGCGGTCCTTTAATTTTAAGGGGGCGGCGTTTATTTAAGGGGGCGCCTAGACTGGAGTCCTTCCCCTTAAGTTTGTTTTTGTGTAGGGTGGGGAGTTTTTTTGGAACTTTTCTAGCCGTGTTTGGTCTGAAAAATATTGAGAATTTCAAAATGTTTATTTTGAATAAAAAACATTTTGTTTTAATGTTAGAAATGTTTCGTAATGTTTATAAATATTTAAACATTTTATAAAAGTGTGATGTTGAATAAAAATTTCATTTGATCATAAAATGATTAAGCATTTATTTATTCCCTACCTTTAGAAAGTGATGCTATTTCTTGAAATGAGAATTTATACTAATTACTTGTTTGGTTTTATTTTACGTTGAACCGTTTTTATATTTTGGATTATCAAATACGTTTAAGATGTGAACAAAATATGTAATCTTTTTATGCATTATATTTATCAAAAAATCCCCCTTTTTTGTTGATTACAAAATTTAAACTCATTAATGTAAACTATATTTTAAACAATTATCTAGTGTGTTTATTGTCATTTTTACCTTTTTTGTAGAATCAAAAAGCATCGTCGAGAATCGCTAATAAATCGGACAGAACAATTGCTCCCCTTGATGCGTGCATCCCCCCGTTCGAGGGGAACAAGGAATCGAGCTATGGTTTCTTGGCTACAAAACGTATCTTAGGTGTAGGAACAATACAAAAAATTTCTAACTGTAGCAAGAAGGAAAAATCTGGCTATAGCTAGTAATGTCAACAATATTAATCATCCATTGAAGTAAAAATAGTGAGTCAACCAACTCAGGGGGGCCCATTTTTTTTGTTTTTTTTAAACCAGTAAGGACAAATAGCAATGCTCCACATTATTGAAACATTTTAAACTACAAAGGTCTCAATTAAAGTAAAAAACTTAGTTAAGCTCGTAGGACTTGCTTGAAAATGGTGGATTGGATAATTATTTTTGAGAGTAGATCCAGGTGTTGTATGAAGGATGGGGGGGTGCGAGGGAAAGGGGGGTCGTTTTGTGGGGGATTGGGGTAGATTATTGTGGATTTGTGATTGAGTGAAGGGAAGGGGGGCCAGGGGAGGGGGGTTGTATTGGGGGGTGACCTGTTTGTTGGTCATAGGGGGGATGGGGGAAGAGCGTACTCGGTGCTAAGGGGGGGAAAGGTTACGGAAAGTGGAAGGAGAGCGTCTGGGAGAAGGCAGCGATCTTTAACTTGGAGTGAGTGGAGGTGAGAAGGGGTTGGGAAGGGGGGCAGGTTTTGGGGGGTGGGGCGGAATTGGGGGTTTGGAGAGAAATGTTGGATGCGGGGGTAGTGCAGGGAGATGGGAAGGTGAGGAACTGGCAGGGGCGAGTGTAGGATAAGGGGGGCTGGGGTTACCTAGTTGTTGGAGTTATGGAGTGGATGGGCAATTAAGGTGACATGGAAATGGATTTCAGTAAGATGGTTGAGTGGTGGTGGCGGGTGGGGAGCTTCTGTTGAAGTCTAGTGGGCTTTGTGGTGAGTGAGGGTGGGGAGGTTATGGTGAGAGCGGGGGATAGGTAGGGTTCGAAGAACGTGTAGGGGGATTAGCACGGCGGGTTGGGAGGGGAAGAATATGTTGTGACAGGCAACGTGGGTTTGAGGTTGGTGTGGTGTGAGCATCGGTGAAAGTGTGGCTTTCGGAGATGTAGAGTGTATGTGATTTGGAGACTTGGTTGCGGAGGAGAAGACTGTGGGGTTTTTGGGCGCGTGTGTGGAATGGGGGTAGGAGGAAGGGGGTGGTGGGTGGGGTGGTTTGGAGTGTGTGGTGAGATCGGGCGGGGCTGTTTGAAGTTAATGGTGGGATGGGATACGTTAGCTGGGTGGGGGGGGGGGTTGGCTGCGGGGTGAGGAGGACGACCGGATAGGTGTGTGAACGGATGTGTTACCTGACATGGGGGTGGTTCTTTTGGGAATGGGAGTGGGAGTTGCGAGTGATGGATAGGTTGTGCGGGGGGTACGTGAATTGTATTGGGGCTGCGACAGGTGGGTGCAGAAGCGTATGGAAGTGCGAGGTATGTGGGGTTTTGGGGGGTCAGAGGGGGGGGGGGACTTGAAGTGGGAGAGGGTTCGGCGGTGGGGGACAGGGGTAAGTGGCGGGGTTGAGAGGTTGGCTACGATATCGGATATGTGCAGGGGGTGGAGGTATGGGGGGTTGTCTACATGGGGCAGGTTAAGAGGGGATTATGGAGGAAGAGATGGGGGGGGAGTGTTGAATATGGTGGATGGATAGGGGGAGAGGGAGGACGGTGTAGGATTAGGGGGAGCTGAGGAGACAAATGAGAAGTGAGTGGGGTGGGTTGAGAGCTATGAGGATTGTTTAGGGTGTGGGGGAAATAAACATAGAGTATGTTGTGTTTGGTGAATATTGGTGGGAGGTCGGTGGGATGAATGGTTCTGCTTGGTCGGTTGTGAGGCATATTTTAAATAATGAAAACTTATATGGAGTTCCATCTTTAACCCAAATATGAGAGTAGGTTGTTGAATGCAACATAGCATGAATTCCATTTGTGCATCAAGAAGGTTCCAAGGAATGGGCATGACCAACGATAGGTGGTGAAGGTAATGGAGTATCAATTGGACATTCCTAGTGGGTGTGATTGGGGAAGGGTGAGAGTGATGTTCATTTGATGTATTTTCTTGAGGTTGGAGTTGGTGAGCAGCAAACTCTCTTGGAGGTAGAGGCGTTGGTGCGTTCAAGTAACCATGGTAAAAGTGAGTTTGAAGAGGTTGGTGCTTTAGGTATGTAGTCAGATTAAGGCATGAGGAAGTATCTTTGGTTGTGTGTTTTGGAGGGTGCATGAAGCGTTGGGTGAGTAGTGTTTTTTTGTGTCATCATGGGTTTAAACACAGACAAACAATTGTTTTTGGTGGACTGATGTTTTTTTGGTTGTTGGGGGATGGCTTTGGAAATGGAGAAGGCTTTCCAGTAGGATGACCAATGGGTTCTATTATAGACAACTTTCCCTTGTGTAAAGATGTAGATACATCACACGGGACTTGCAGTGTCTAAGTGTCAGGTATGCAACAAGATAGGCTACCAGAAAGTACCTGCAAAAACGCAAAAGACAAACTACTTAGAACGAACTACATAACAGTATCCGTTAAGTTGTAATGCTGTTGGAAAGAAAGAGAACATTATGCAATATCAAAGCTCAAGAAGCAATAAATTGGGCCACAGTGCAAATGCATTATTCAGGAAGGAGCTTGCTTTGGTTCTCATGAGAATTCTACCCTAGAACAAATTCGAGGTATTCAAGTTTTCATCAGAATCTTCTTCAATCTGAAAACCCCTATCATCAAGCTACCAATCTTGTTATTTGTTACTTTTATCTGAATATTTACTCCGAGTATAGTGCGTTAAGTATCAACTTTTTTAGAGTTTTCATATGTAAATATGTCTATGAAATAATAAAGTGATGATTCCGTTACAACTTGTTAGTGATGTTATCAAAACTCGACATTATTTGTCAAATTCCCTCGATTTTATTATGCTTCAAACTCTAATACTCCCTCAGACCTTTGCCATCATAATTTACATCCTCGATTATATGGGCAGTCAGTACAATCAACATCTCATGTTAATGAATCCATTTGATCATTTCCATTTTCTAAATTATATATGTGTTTTTATTGCTTAGGTAAAGACGATTTATGTTACATCTTATTGCCAACAATGGAATTAGGCTCACTTCTTCATTTGAAAAAGGAAATTATAAAAATGCTTACGAACTATGATTTATAAATTCTCTTTACAAAGGAGTTGGTAGCTTCTTTTTGTAAGTGACGCAAATAATAAAATATAAATAGGTTAAGTATATAACATACGTACAAACAAGTTTCTTTCAATCCGTTCCTTAATCATTATCATTATTACCTTCATCATCTGTTCATTTCAAAATCTGTATCTCGCACGGATTAAGCCACTCTTTACAATCATTCCTTGACATTATCATTTCATGATCTCGTATTCTAAAATTCTCATCGTTATATTCTGAATATATTAACAAGAAAGACATTAAGAAATTTTCTATACAATGCCAAATGATTTCATACCATAGGTATGAGATTAGATTTTGACAACGATTGTGATAGCATTCTTATCGATGTTGACTTTTAAAGGTTAATGTATAACGATTCTTTACGATATTTAGGCAGCAGAGCCCTGGTAGGCCCATAAAAAAAAGGTTTGTAAATCAAAGTATTCCATCACTCGTTCAATAGGATATCTGGGGGAATTCTATTGGTTGTCATCAGATGTGTGGTTTGGAAAAAATAGCCGTGTGAAAGGAAAATATACTGGTAATTTAATATTATGGTGCGCAACATAATTATAAATGCATCCACACACTGTGGACTATGTGACCTTGATTTAGCCTAACTCTTAAAAGTTTGCCAGTAACCAAATTTTTCCCAAACGAAACA
Source organism: Tanacetum coccineum (assembly GCA_026074375.1). Lineage (NCBI taxonomy): Eukaryota > Viridiplantae > Streptophyta > Magnoliopsida > Asterales > Asteraceae > Tanacetum > Tanacetum coccineum. Next base: position 9,836 of record BQNB010115798.1, read on the forward strand.
ACTACAATTTCAATCTAAATCTCGGGAAGAGATTTCTGAAGGGGTTGGTGACTTAACAACTCAAGTATTTTCATCAAATGAATAAACTATTTTATATTATCATAATTGTAAGGGACATTTTCTTTTTATACATTACTTTTTGGTACCAAATATTAAATATGCAAGGTAACTTGCATAACTAAAGAGATCCGCTTTCACGACCTATCTATGGCAATCTTACTTCATAGTATGCCAATCAAACATCTTAACATGTCATGCTAAATATCGGATATCCTTTTTACAAGAAGTCATATCTATCTATACTGTACCATTGTAAGTGTTTATAGATCAAAACGGGCTTTAACGTTATCGTATATCTAATCCTCCCCCCCTTAATTTCATGACGGTTTAATAGTAAAGTGAATGTACATAGCTCTAAACGCATATATACAAGTACATATAAACATTTCCTTTGAAATCTAAACCACCTCCAAGTCATGTACAAGCATTCAATTGTACATTGTACAAGTTTAATGCATGATATCCAAAATAGCAATTTTTACTCCGTTTTTCTAGAATTTGTAAAACCTCAAGTTCAAGTACAAACAAGTCATATATTATTATAATCCAATAATTTTCCTATTCTATGAAGATTACAAGGAAACCAAAGTCAGAACCAACCCGAGTTAAATACTCACTATGACCGTTTCTTTATTTATCTATTTTAAACTCAACCAACACTCCCCAAAATAAGTTGTATAACATTAGTTTACAACTATGTCAATGCTCTATTGCATCATTCATTTCATCATTTATATCCTTTATACTCAAAATTGAATCGAGGAAACCTAAAGTAACTAAATGATCATTTGCCTCGTTTTACGGTTTTTAACCTTTTTAATCTCGAACAATCAACTCAAGTGTCTTGTGAAACTATGATATTAAGTTTACAATCCATTGATCTTATCCTTATTTTGGCAATATCACGAATTATATAGTTCAAAAATAAAGAAACCTAACGATCCTATGTGAACTGCGACCTTTTTACTTTATTTCGACCCACTTAACCCAATCCATTGCGGAATTTCCTTTGATAAACTTGCTACTAAACTTTGAGAAACATAGATGTTCTATACATTCATTGATCAAAGACGCATGAATTTATAAGCCAAAGAAAACAATTCGAGCCTGAAGACTTCAAAGAACTCCCGCGAACTCCCATCTACTTTTGCAAATGACCCCTTTTAAAGGCTCTTTTTTCAAAATAACTCATACTCCCAATGTGCTCTACGTAGCTTACTCAAGCTGTACAGCATATATCTTGTGTACTACTTTGTCTTAAATGAACCCACATCATCTTATTTGCCTTTTTTTAGTCGCGGCATATAGGAACAAAACCAACAACACCAAAGTTGTTTCTGCTTATTAACTCTCCTAATAGCGTCTATCACATCATAATCTAGACCATTACATGGTTTCCAAACCAGATTACCAAAGTATCCATTGGTCTAAGGTTTCAAAAATATTTACTTATATATAGTGATGTTATTGCTTCATTTTCATTTCATCCTCGCCAATTTCCTCCTCTCTATACAACCCTCATTTAGCAAGCAAATCCTTTTCTCAATCATGAATTCTAAGAGATCGTCTAAGAAGTCCCAAGAACATATGTGAACAAAAGAACCAAGAAAGACGCACGGGAGGTCGTTTATTCTAGGCGTTAACGGCAGCTCAAAGTCCCGATTTCGACCGTTGTTTTCAAGTATAAGCTCAAACCCACAGGTTCTAAGGGGATTATAATTTTGGTCTACCCTCTTATAATGTTTCATATGATATAATAACTCTTGTTAATGTTGCAAATACAAGTCATGGTCTATTTCATTTTGTCCCAAACCGTAACACCGAAATATATTTGGTTTTCTTAAAAACTACTATGTGTTCATACTGGTTAATTTTGTTAATAATCTATCCTAGCATGCTTAACTAATGTTAAAATAACCACTTTATTGATTATAGAAGGAATTTGATCTTAAAATCGCGTTTACGTTTTAAAACCCTAATTTGACCCGTTTTGCTTCCTAACTTAACGAATCGTTATTTTAAACTTACGTTGCATTAAATGTCATATTTTTAGTTTTTGATAACTTATAAATGTCTATTGAAAATGTTTGTAAATAAGCTTGTGGAAGTTGGACATGTTTGTAAATATTATCCATGCAAGGGGTATCTTATCGTAACTTTCTGAAATTAATAACTAGAGGGCTGATATGTTTTTTATCCAAAATTATAACTCTACAGGGGTCTATTATGTACTTTCTTGAAAGTACAGGTTTAACTTGGTATATCTTTTAAAGTTGAAGGACCAAAGTCGTAAAAGTGCAAACTCCAAGGATATATTTTGCCACTTTTCAAACTCAAGGGTCTATAAATTGTATATTTAAAAAAAGTCTAAAAGTGTATTCACCAAATATTACCTGACAATAACTTTAATTAACATTGACGTGCTTAACATTTTCAGATAATAAATAAACCGCTTTTAAAACCGATTCTTGTTTTATAACAATAATATCTCATTCTATCATCGATATGCCTTTATAAATCATGTTCTCGGATTCTCTTGTACAAATAGTAGGGAGGCTTCATATTAGGGTCTTCATCTTTGGTATTACGTTCTGAATGAGTGGTTGGGTTTACGATTTAAAGTGCCCTTAGGTTCTTTGCTGAAAAGTTTGGCTAGAATACTAGTAATTAATGAATCAACCACGAACAATGAGGCCGATGTGGGTTGGATTGTTAGACGAAACTTGGATGGATGTTGGATGATATGTGTATTAGGAATGTATGGAATGAAATAACAAATGAACAACAACTCTCCTAGACAAGGAGAGGGTGTATAAATACTACGTAATTTCAAGTTCATGTTTTTCTTTGGCCAGGCCACATGGGCTTGGTGTTGGGCCACCCTTGAGGCCTTGTGCCGGACGAGACTTACTAATCTAAATCCTTTATACTAACTTGAGCTAAGGAATTGTTACAACTTTAGAAGTGACTACCACTTTTCGTGTTTCTCAACAATGATCCCCCCCATAAGGGAGGTCACTCCAATTTACAAACATTGAACTAGCATACTATGCTTTATCCATAGTCTTAGCTCGGACTCTTGTCTTTCTCTTTGTGCAAATGTTGTGTGATCATTGTACTTCTAGATGAAGATTGTTCCTTTGAACTTGTATTTGACATAGTGATCTTGAACCTCTTGAGATCATCAACCAAGCACAATCTCTACGCCATCTTATAAATTTTGCCATCTTGTGGACTTGCGACTTCTGGACCGACATGCTCATACCATTCTTGAAAAGCTTTAATGTTGCATCTTTCTTGAAATTCTTTAACTTTAACACTTTGACACTGTTTAGAAAGATGATGTGGTATCAGAGTCGCGGAGTTTGAAAATGTACTAGGCTTTCCTGATGACTTTATGTTTGTGGATCGGGTAAGTTTTTATGAGCTGTGGTTATGGATCTTATGAGCCAGCTGAAATCAGGAACTCCACCACTCTTTTTTCATAGCTGCATTTTAAATTACAGTTCTTAGAATAAGCAGGGAGACGAATAATGGGCTTTGTCATTGTCATGTTCGGTTTGGCAGTAAACCTTCAAATACGTGAGTATGACCAGTGATCAGATAGATTCAATTTGAGAAGAATCTTATTGACAGGATTTCCAGTGTAGCTATTGAATCTTTCTTACACATAAGTAGTAGCTTCATCGTACTCCGCATGTTCTAGTATCGGAACGTCTCAAAGCAGACAGCATGATAAGAGTTGAACAGTGGAGTTACTTATCTCCCGGATGATATAGATGAATAGGATTTGACAAATCAATCGGTGGTATCACTTACAGAAAATTGTTTTTGTGAGCACACGAGAGTGTTTATCATTTCAAAAAAATTCAATACAAACTGTTGATCATTTCTGGAACAAGTTAGATTCTTATAGAATCACACATCGTTTTCCAGTTATTTTCACAAGTTGTGATCTCATAAAGAATCGCACAAGTTCCCTAAGTGCTTGTAAATGCTGTTGACCTCACGCAGGATTTCCTTCTTCTATATCTAGTGAAATGAATTCATCTGATTGTGTCTGGCAAAAACTCAGGATTATGCGAAGGACTCAACATGTCTTGTAATTCACATTGGTGTGAATTAGCAAGAAGATTGGCGAGTGTGCCTCTATGAGATTTATGGGATGATCTCTTTTGCTTTCGAGTTCCAATAGTGCACTTTGATTTTAGTGATCGGGAGGCTGGTAGCTGAGTGCCTCCTTTTCATTATCAACTAACTCGGAGTGAGAAAGTCAACAGAAATGAGTGTATCTCGGGAGTTTTGCTAACAAGTCTTTCTGAACCTTTGAGTTAGATGGAGGGGTTGTGCATAGCGTCACTGGGTCATGACTGTCTCATATGTCAGACAACAATTGAGTGTTTCTTGACAAGATATTATTGACCGGTTGTCTGCCTCAAGTTGTAGGAGGCTTTCTTCATTTTTCACCCTTTATCTACTTATTGTTTCATTCTTCAACAGCCCTTCAATGATAGAGACCTCCTGACTAACACTGGTTGGTGTTGTTCAGTGTTAGCTCCTTCTCAGTCACTGGATGGCATTATTCCTTTTCTCACTTTTTTCCTTTTTAATCATCTCTAGGACTTTTACATACTAGTGGATTTCCCCACTGGGTAGATCCCTCCGCCGTTCTGGCTGGATCATGGATCTGAAACAACTAAGCTACCGCTTAATAACTTCAAGAATTTAAAGAACTGGTCAGTCTTTTGGGGTTATTTCATCACATTCTTCAAAAACATTGAAAATTTCAATCAAAAGTGTTTGATATAAATATCCAAAACATTTACACTTTGATAGTTATCATCTCACTAAAAGCTCCCTTACCATGGCATCGTATTCGTGTACATGCTAGGTATGGGAGTGTATTGAGTTATTTTATTTGTTCATTCTGTCAATATTTATTAAGTAGGGTTAATCACATATTTCTCCCCTTATGCCTCAAAATGTTAATCCCTTGTAGTTTGGATATCAATTGATCTTAACGTTAGGGGGACAAAATGAAGACATGATAGCAGATTGGACACAATGATATTGCCCTCCCTCAATTTTTGATGGTTTATAAGATGATGCAGAGTACAATTATTCTGAAAATTTTGGAATTTACTGAAAAATTCTTGAACAATTTGTAACTCGCGCATTCTTATAATTTCAACCAATAAGTCTAACAATTAATAATGTACATATTCACAAGATAAGTGTGTTTACGAGGATAGACTTTTTCAGATGGGTAGGAACACTCATATGATATATCATTTATGGATCTTTGTAGAAGCCGTTGGTCACCCCCGTTATGGTCGTCCACCACAATTTTTCCAAACTCTCTCATTATCCTCCTTGTCTTCTAGACTTTGTCCATACGCCTGATCATGTGCTCTCGCGTTGCTTGTTCACGTTGGCTTCAAAAGGTCTCATGGCAAGTACTCATTTTTATTCCCTTGAGGCGATCTCATTAAGAACAGTTCGAAACGTATTAGAGTTACCATCGCTAACACTTGTGCGAGTTCGTCTCATTGCGCATTCAATCGGTTTTCTTGTCTTTATTCTCGTAGATAAATTCCTTTGGGTGGAGTATGGAGTATAGGTCTTGTCTTCTCAGATTATGATATGTACGTGTCGGGCTTGGTCGAGATTTAAGTTTCTTTGTTAACTTTCAACACCACGTTGATAGATCTTCACACTGTGCTGGGATGAAAGCTCTTGTGTAAAAATTGTAAGGAGACATTAAAAAGCAAGAGGATCTTATCGCTTTAGATTAGTCACTTTCCTTGCACAAGAAGAGCAGCATATCTTCAAAATGTCTTGGGATTCCTTAGTCTGTGTTATGTCGCCTTCTTTGAAACTATGTAGCCAAGCCAATTAGAAAGGAGGTTAGCGTTATGGCGATCATCATCTCTTCGTATTGTTAAATCCAATCAAGATTTGCTTATAGTCATGCCATTCGAAAGTTTTCAACCTTTGTGACAGAATTATCCGTCCTTATGAGATAGACGTCCGAGCCTGATTCCTTAAGGTCAAATTTACCAGTTGCAAATGCATAGAACTGTCGGCGCTTCTTGCCCCAATGCGAGATACCCCAGAGGGCGAATTTGTCGTATTTGACGATCGTTTGACTCCACATCGAGTTAGGCACTAAGTCTTCTATCCATTTGATATGTCCGTAATCTGCAGCCTTAGTCTTCGTTACTGAAGTAGAGTACTTTCGGCTTGACACACCACCACGTAGATATTCCAGGTCGTTATTGATGAAGTGATGAAATGGTATAACACGACGACCTTGAGAATTTGGAACTAACGGTAGTGGCTGTCGCAGATCATGCGGATATTGGCGACCTTCAGGGTTGATCCAGTCTAATTTCTCGGTTGTGGCTTTGTAGACCTCCTCACAAAAATATTCCAATTCAGTCAAACTCTTGCAAGTGCCTTTCATCAGCTCAAATGTTGGACCAGCTAGCAATTCAGGTGTTAGAGTTTGAACATTTAGCCGGTTCAGCACAAAAGCGGAGAAGTCAAATGTAGAATCGGTTAGTTCATCAAACGACTCTCGAGGGTCCTGTTGTGCCAGATTGCTAAGCCAAGGTTGGACAGATTCATGAACGGCAGGAACAGACGTATTCCATGCATGATCAGGAGAAGGTAGTCTCGTAGGTTTTTGAAACCAATCAGGAAGATGTTGAACCTCTTCGTCGGCTTGTTCATCTTGGACACCTGTTTCGAACTCCTGGTCTGCAGGTCCTGTAAAGACATCTGTAGAGTGCATAGCATCCCCTACTGGAGCGGATTGGCTAGCAGATTTCGTGTGAGTCTTAGTTCCTGTACTGGTAGTCTTTCCTGCAGTCTTGGTTGTCGTTTCACTTGGAGCACTGGTAGAAGCGGGTTCCTTACCTGACCTTCTTCTTTTGGACCCCCGGTCTGTTCCAGCGGAGGGTTCTTCATCATCATCTGCCCCATCTCTAGGTCTTTTAATTGTGACTGTATCGCCATATGTATCTAACAAGATCTTGTCAGCTTCATACGCCTCAACTAAGACCTTGTAGAGCTGTCTCTGAATGTCTGACCTGTTGATAGAGTTGTTAGCTTTCATCTTGTCAATTAAGATCTTTTTAAGCTCTAATTCTGACAGATTTGCAGCTACAGCATGAGATGTGTTGGCTTCTTTTGATGATCGCACCAGAACCTCAGACTCGAGTTGATCGGTTACGAACTTTTCGACTTTTGGAATAATCTTGGAGACTTCCTTTTTGACTTGTTCCTTGATGATTTTCTTCATTCCGTCATCAATTGTCTCAAGGAATTGTTGATTTGCAGTAGTAGACTCTTCTTGAATTCTGTCATACTTCAATTGGACTGCAACGTCCACTGCTTCCTGCATTTTATGCGCTAGATACTGATCAACGGTGCTAGGAATAGAGGAGAGCGCTTCAGCATATTGATTGGTTTGCCTGAATTCGGAAAAGTTGTCTTCTAGTGCTTTCAGTCTATTATCAAAGCCAAACAACGAGGCAAAGTTGGGAAGATTTTGTAGTAAGGAGCTTGTAGTAGTTGCCGGTGACATAATTGGTGGTTGTTGTGTTTGAATGACGATAGGATGCGGTGTTGGAGGGCGATTGACTTGTGCAGTGAAGGATGGTTCCATGATGGCTGTAACAGAAGTATCAATGAGAGAAGTGGCTTCAGTATGTTGTCGAAAAATATCATCAACACCAGTATCTTGGTTTGGATTCAGCATGTTTGAGACGAATCCAGAAGATACAGACGAACTCTGTTGTTGACCATCAGGATTAACCGGAGTTAGGGTCACATGAGTGTCTTCAACATCTGTCATTACTTTATCTCCTCCATCAAGATCGGTATTGGTATCTTTGACTGTCTCATTTCCTTGATCCTTTTCATCTGTAGCATCTTCATCCGACTTTGCGCCTGCAACATTCGCACCTTCAACGTCATTGTCACTATCTTCCTCATCTGATGATGAAATACTAGAATCATCTTCATCAGTATCCTCTTCATGTATTATTTCATCATCATGAGTCGTGAGCTTTGGATGGACAAAATCATCACCATCATTATCTGACTCAGTCAGTTCTTCATCATCATCATCTTGAGCTTTCTTATCATCATCATGTTCATCATCATCGTCATCATCAGCTTGCTCATCATCTTCATCATCTTCAGCATCCTGAGTAGTCTCATTAATGTCATTTTTACCTGCATCTTCATCATCTTCAGCTTGTTCATCATCTTCTTGATCATCATCACTTGATTTCCAAGAGATATCATCTTCTGAGTCATAATCAGGAGCATCGGGAACCCCTGGTGTAACACCAGTTCCTTCATCTGCTCCAGAACCACTAGCATGAGAGCTATGAGTTTCTTGACGGCTTCTTTTTGTGACTATTTTGAGTTGCTCAGCCTCTGTCAAGTCAGCCTCAGAGATAGTCTCCAGTTCTGCACTCTTCTGTTTTCCTTTTCCAGATTTCTTTTCCTTGGGGGCAGTGGGAGGCTTCTGTTTCGGGATTGCATCTGTATTAGCTTTCTTCTTGCTTCCTTTTGTCTTAGGAGGAATTGTTCCTGAAGCCATAGCATAATACTCTTTGTAGGATTCTGAGTTGCGGATGTCCTCGTTGGTTAATGCCACTGGCAAGATAGCCCCGTACAACTGAGTGGCTTCATTCCTTGATATAACATTGATTGTAGTAAACATTGGATCATCTCTGGCATAGTGCCAATTGACCTTGTTTCTTCTAGGAATTGAAGGATCTTTTTCCATCACATAGTTGACGACTAATGAAGTCCTCCCACAGAAGATATGCATAATCAATGTTCTTCTTGTTGTACATACCCCACAAGATCTGAGCTTGAGAGAGACGGAGACTGTCATATGATGGAGTTCCGCTGAGACATTTGTTGATTACAGCAGCAAATGAACCTCCAAGGTTTGATGCATTGTTTGTACATTTTAACGTCAGTGAGCTACCTTATATATATCCAGAGTTGTCCAAACTAGCTAGAAAGATGAGGATCTCCTTCTCAAGAGGTGGGTCTACAAACTTCTTATTACCGACTTTGGGCAAATTTGAAGAATGTCCCTGAATTGCTGCGTCACGTTACCGATGAGTGTTTCTTAGTTAATCCATTCTAAATCGGACAATCGATTGTGAACAAAAGCAAAGCCCATAATTCCCGCATGTATAATCTCTGGAGCATCTGCAGTGACTTGGAAAGCCTTGTAGAAGGAGTGATTTTTAGCACATCGTAGACCACATTGAAGGGTTGCGTCCTTTGATGTGATATCCCGAACTTTAAGCGAAGATTGCAATTTCCAATCTTAAGGTCGATCAGCAGGAGCCACCAAATGACATCATCTCAAGCAATCTTAATCCTCTATTTAATAGTGCCATGAGCGTTTAAAGAAAAGTGAGTGCAGTATTAAGAAGCAAAACCACAATCATTTATTAATGAGAACCTTTATGACTTTTAGCACTAAAGAAGAACAAACTACTTAGAATAACGAATAGGTGTAGACAAAGAACCCTACCTAACGATTAAGTCGAATAAAGTTAACCGTGGTTTTGTCAAGCTTTTACCGTCTATTTTAACCTAAGAAAAAAATTTGATCTTAAGTGTGTTATGTCAAAAAAATGGTCAAGTGTTGACAACTCTACTCGTTCGGTCCTCAAAAGAACATCTAGATTGGTTTGCACAAAATTATGCTCGTTCGATCCTTATGATAAGCACTCGTTCGGTCCTTATAAGCAAACACTCGTTCGGACCTTACTATATGGCACTCGTTCGATCCACATTGACAGTGGCTCGTTCGATTCATATTGACAATCACTCGTTCGATCCTTATTATAAGTCATTCGTTCGATCTAGGCAAATGGTCGCTCGTTCGATCCTTTCTAAACAACACTCGTTCGATCCTTTTTGTAAGTCACTTGTTCGATCTAGTCACGTGGTCGCTCGTTCGATCAATACATATAAACACTCGTTCGATCAATACATATAAACACTCGTTCGATCAACACATATAAACACTCGTTCGATCAACACATGTAAACACTCGTTCGATCCTCACATGTAGAGACTCGTTCGATCCTTACATGTAGACACTCGTTCGATCCTTTCAAGGAATACTCGTTCGATCCTCACACGATTCACTCGTTCGATCCTTGCACAGAGTTATTCGTTCGATCCATAACACATTAATTCACTCGTTCGATCCTCGACACATTATTCATTCGATTCATATGATTTATGCTCGATCGATTTCTTAACTTTGTGCAATATCGATTTTTTAACTCTAAACTAGCAATTTCATTTAGCCATAACACACTCATACACAAACATATCATCTTGTTACATTAGTTCGCACTTTTACACTAAATTTTTCGAACACAAAACTTTCAAGAACACATTTAAACACAACAAATGATCAAGCTAAGATAACCTATACATTTATTAAGCCTAGTACTACAAAAGCCCTCTAACAATTACACGTTTTCACCACTTTTTGATTTGACGAACCCTAATTTTGTAATTAGGGCTGTTATGATCAATAATGACGAAAACACACAATTCTTTTAGGGATTCGAGTTGTTTAGGAGATGAAGATCGATGTAAAAGTTATACCTTAGTTTTGAAACAGAGTGATTCAGCTAGATGGAAGTTGTTCAAGTGTTATGTGTTCGTGTGTGTGTTGGAGTGTTTGGATGTGTGTTGTTGAGTAGATGAACAGTGAAGGAGACGGGTGGGGTTGAATTGTGTTAAAAAAAACGAATTTCATCTTAGACATATTTGGCCCTCCATGTTTACACATCTTATAAATTTTGCACATTAAGTTTTATAAGGTATATTCAAGTTAAACAACTAGCACACATAGTCCTAAATGTTTTATCTCTCATACCTATAGACATAATATTTGCAAACTACACCCTAAAGACATAAACAAGTAACACATAAGGCACAAATAATCGTTTGAATTCTTTTTCCCTTTTTAGCTCATTTGATTATGACAAACGAAATTTGACATTTTCTCCCCCTCAAACAATGACCCGTTTTCTATTTAAAGAGCTGTAGACATTGTTTGAGAAGACAAATGTATCTTGAAAATTATTTTCAGATGATGGAATGATTTTGTATGTGACAAAACAACAAACCCCAAGATAAATAAGATTTCTCTTATTTATTCACATAGATGCACTGAAACGTACACTTATGGATATAGGAAGCACGGGAATAAATTCCATGGTCATAAAGTAGACCATGCCCGAGAATAAATTCCCGTTGTTAGGAACAACTGTCTTTTAGACGACATGTTTTCCTCAAGATAAAAAGCGGGTTACTATCTGAAATAATAGCAAACCATATGGCATGTTTTGAAAACATTTGAAACTTCTGCTCGAACTTCATTTACAGGCTTGTATCATTGTTAGAAACTAAGTTTGAGGTCGAGTCTGTTTTTGTGTTTTCTGTGGATGTGAGTGATTCGGCAAACCTAACTTTCTTGTGCTTTTTCCTCGGTGTGACCGCAACTAATTGAGGATCAAAATTGT
>BQNB010115799.1:0-18134 GCA_026074375.1 Tanacetum coccineum
GATTGCAAGTGAACCAGAAGAAGGATGGGATATTTATTAGTTAAGATAAATATGTGGCTAGAATTTTAAAGAAATTTAGGTTTACTAAAGTCAAGACAGTAAGCACACCTATGGAAACTCAAAAGCCTCTGCTCAAGGATGAAGATGGTGAAGAAGTGGATGTGAATATGTATAGGTCAATGATTGGTTCATTAATGTATCTTACATCTTCAAGACCTGACATCATGTTTGCAGTGTATGCCTGTGCAAGATACCAAGTAAATCCAAAGGTTTCACATCTTCATGCAGTGAAAAGGATTTTTAGGTACTTAAAAGGTCAACCAAAATTAGGCCTTTGGTATCCAAAAGATTCTCCTTTTGATTTGGTAGCATACACTGATAGTGATTATACTGGAGCAAGCTTGGATAAGAAGTCTACAACAGGAGGTTGTCAATTTCTTGGATGTAGATTAGTATCATGGCAATGCAAGAAATAGACAGTGGTTGCAAATTCCATAACTAAAGCTGAATATGTGGCTGCTTCAAGTTGTTGTGGACAAGTGCTTTAGGTTCAAAATCAACTACTTGATTATGGGTACAATTTTATGCATACCAAGATTTTTATTGACAATAACAGTACTATATGCATAATTAGAAATCCAATTTTTCATTCAAAAACAAAGCATATAGAGATAAGACATCATTTTATTAAAGATTGCAATGAGAAGAAGTTGATATAAATGGTCAAAATCTATACTGACAAGAATGTTGCAGATTTGCTTACAAAAGCTTTTGATGTAAGTAGATTTCAATATTTGATTGCTAGTATTGGAATGCTAAATCTTTAAAGTCTTTTATCTCTTTATGTTTTTGTAAAGTTTTGTATGAATTAGTACTGTTATTCATGTCATTAAAAGTTTCTGCTGTTAAGTATAATTATCACGTGTTATACTTAAGGGTAAAAGCCATAAATTACCAACGTACTTTCCAAAATTTCCCGACTTGAACCTTTTCCCTTTTTATTAACAACGAAACCCACGTACTTTCAAAATTTTAACCGACTTGAACCAAACGTTTGTACCGTTAGTTATTATGTGGCAACGTTAGTCCATTTAGCTAACGATTGCTTTGCATCGTTAGTCCTTTAACAATAAATTTCTTTATATGAATTTATTTATATGATTTTTTACGTTTTCGATCGTTTTTTTACGTTTTCGTCTGTTTTTACGATTTCCTCTGGTTTTTTACGTTTTCGTCTGTCTTTTTTCGTTTTCGCTCGTTTTTTACGTTTTCGTCCGTTTCTTACGCTTTTGTACGTTTTATTACGTTTTTGTCTGTTTTTTTACGATTTCGTCTAGTTATACGTTTTCGTTTGTTCTTTTACGCTTTAGCACGTTTTTTACGTTTTCGTTCGGTTTTTTACGTTTTCGTCTGGTTTTTTAAAATTTCGTCCGTTTTTACGTTTTCGTCTGTTTTTTTACGTTTTCTTTCGATCTTTTACGTTTTTGTCTGTTTTTTATGTTTTCGTACGATTTCAACCATGTTCGTATGATTTCGTCTGTATTTTATGTTTTTTTACATTTTCGTCTATTATTTTACGTTTATTTACGTTTTCGTACGATTAAAAAAAATGAACGAAGATTTAAAAAAAATGTGCGAAAGCGTAAAAGAACAAAACGTGCGAAACCTTTTTTTTACGTTTGTTCTTTTACGCTTTCGCATGTTTTTTTTTAAATCTTCGTTCGTTTTTTTAAATCGTACGAAAACCTTTTTTTACGTTTGTTCAAGAACAAATCTTTTACGTTTTTTTACGTTTTCGTACGATTTAAAAAAACGAATGAAGATTTAAAAAAACGTGTATAACAACCCAAGAATTTTCATCAACCTATTTTACTATTATCACAATTGTACGGGGAAATTTTTCGCTTTATTACATTACTTGCATTGTCAATATCTCAGTATGTCATGTAACTTACATAACTAAAGTAGACAAGCTCACGCAACCTATCTATGGCAATCCTATCTTCATATATGTCAAGCAAACATCATAACATGTCAAGTCAATATCATTATATCCTTTTTACAAAGTACATTATTCCTATAATGTACCATTCGCAACGTTATATCAAAACGAGCTTTAAACCATTATCGTATACCTCTAAACCCTAATTAAATGAAAGGTTAATATCTAAAGTGAATGTACAAGCTACTAAAGCATATATACAAGTAACATAACATCTCATTTGAAATATAAACTCCCTCCAAGTCAAGTACAAGTTTTCAAAGCACAATGTACAAGTCATTAAGCACGACATCTAAAATAGTCGTTTTACCTCTGTTTTCATTCTAATTTCTTCACCATCACTTGTGTACAAGCTACTACACTCAATATACAATGTGTAAACCCTAATTATTCTATTCATAAACTTTCATACACATTTTTACTCTTAAAACCCTAATTCAAAACTCAGAAACCCTAACCCGAGCTAAATACTACACTATGACTCGTTTCTTTGTTTTTATCCATTGTAAACCTAAACCAATACTCAAATAAGTTGTAATAACTTAATTTACAACATTATCAATCATATACAATCATCATTTCATCATTTTACTTCAACTATATGCAAATTGAATCCGAGAAACCCTAAACGTACCTAAATGGATCATTCGACTCGTTTACTCGTTTTTAACCATTTCAATCTTGAACAACCAATCAAATACCATTGTAAATCAAACATGAGGTTTAAAAAATGTATTATCTATCATTAACTTGGCAATGTGCAAGAAATCAAAGCCTAGAAAACCCTAACGAATCCAATATAAACCCTAATCCAACCCGCGGCTTATTTATTTCATTTCGACCCATTTTAACTTAAACCAACGATAAATATCATTGTTATTCCATTGATACAATGCCTAAGATCAATATTCTATCAACCTTGATCCATTATACACAAATTATAAGCCAAGAAAAGTCAAAGAAACCCTAATGAGCCCTATGTGAACCCGCGACCTTATTTACTCAATTTCGACCCATTTTAACCCAAACCACTTGCTAACTTTCGTTAATACTTCTTATTAAACACCATGAGACAGGTTTTAAATTTGCTTGACAATGTGTTCCGAATATTGGTCAAAGAATCAATTCAAACCCCTATATACCAAAAACGACCGCGGAGTGTTTTGCTAGCATTTTTGACCCATTTTGAACTCTTCTTTGCACACAAGCACCTCCATGACTCACCCACATGTCTCCCAAGCTGCTTACCCACCTGCTACAACATTTCTTTGGTCCAAAATTGAAGCCACATCTCCCTTTTTTTTGCCTATGGCAGCCGCGGCATGCACATGTGTTTCCACCATGTTCTTGCTAGCTTCTAGCCTATCCAACACATCCCATAGCTACTCCTAATCACCCTCTATATGTTCCATGTGTCCTAGATCAGATTGCAAAGAAACCTTGGCCTCTAAGGGCCCTTTACCTATAAATAGAACTCATAACCCTTCATTCATTCTCATCCCCCACTTCTTCTTTCTATAACCCAATTGAGAAAACATTCTCTGCTCCATATTATCCTAGGATCATCTAAGAAGATCATTCAAGCAAAGCTTTGAAGATTTGAAGCCCCAGGAACAAGATACAAGGCGTACGAGTGGAAATACTACCCGAAATGACCCATTTTCACCATTTTTGCTCCTTGAAGCTCAAACCCAGGTTCTAGATATTCTACTTCTGCTTCTACACTCTTATAATGTTCATATGATCCTAAATATACTCTTGTTAAAGTTTCATAACTTAATTCATGCTCATTTTCAATTTTGATCCAAAACCGTACACCGGAAACCCTAATTTCACGTTTTTCTTAAAACTAAATGTCATAATGGTTAAATGTTATTATAATCTATCCTAGCATGCTTAACTAATGTTAAAATAACCACTTTATTGATTATTGAAGGAATTTGAACTTAAAACCTGCACGTTTACGTTTTAAAACCCTAATTTGACTCGGTTTACTTCCTAGCCTAACGAATTGTTATTTTAAACTTACGTTACGTTAAAACTTCATATTTGAGTTTATTATAACTTATAAATATCTTTTGAAATGTTAAAATAAGCTTGCATGGCAATTTGAACATGTTTTGTAATTATAATCCATGCAAGGGGTATATATCGTAACTTTCTGAAACTTATAACTAAAGGGGCTGAATATGTCATTTTATCAAAGTTATAACTATAGGGGTCTATTATGTCACTTTTCAAAGTACAAGGTTTACTTGGTATATCTTTTAAACTTGAAGGACCAAACTCGTAAAAGTGCAAACTCCGAGGGGTTTATTTTGCAATTTTCAAACTCAACGGGTACTAAAATGTATACTTTTGAAAAAGTATAAAAACACATTTAAAAAAACTTACCCAAAGGGGGGGGAGACATAACTTTAATTAACGCTTCTCGTGCTTAACATTTCCAGATATTAATCAAAACGCTTAAAACCGATTATATCATATCACAATACTAGGGAGCTTCATATTAAGGGGTTTCATCTTGGTATTACGTTCTGACTGAGTTGTTGGGTTTACGATTTAAAGTGCCCTAGCTCCTCAAACGTTTACTGAATGACTTCTGAATTATGATGGCCCGAACGGTGATACAATAATTCCAAACTCTTCAATCAAACTCATAACTCTTAAAACTAAAGTTCTAGAGTACAATCTTCCTAAGACTCAACATATTTACTCAGGTTGCGTGACGTGGCTATTTACTATCATTTTGCTATATCAACCTTCCCCGGTTAAGATTGTGATAAGGTCGTCAGCTTTCATTTTGGAATATTTATTACATCTACATATCAGGTGAAGTTCATAACCTCGCCTTTACTTATTTACATGTTTTATAAACCCGCGAGGGGGATACATGCTTGTTACAAACTCTTTTACATACTCGTTTATCTTATAACAATGTGATTACTTTTCAAGGACTTAGTGAGTTCATAGCCTCACTTTTAATCTCTTTAATGTTTTCATAAACCCGTGAGGGGGATACATGCTGTAAATTACGAATACAAGTGTTTTTCTAGACTATATGCTAATCTGATATACCATTACAATTAATGTCTAAGTTACTTTATGCCAAAAGTCCCTCATATCTATAGTCCATAATCAATTACGGGTGAACGCGAGTATTGTGAGTTAGATCTATCGGGATGACGGAATCATGTTTGTGTTACCGGTTAGGTAACCAAAACATACTATATTTGAATTTCATAGGTATATGGCCAATTACCTACACCCGTGGGCCATTATCTCTCTATATATATATCAATCTTTTGGGTTATATATATTACACTAGTTAGTTTGTGTGCATGAGCTTAGACCAGACTATATCTTATACCAGACAAGACCAAACAGACCAAACAAGACAATAACGCAGTAATACACTGTTACTACAATAATTGCATTCGTTGCAATTATACAAATAACGGGTATATAATAACGTGACCCAAGATCATAACAATAACATTTTCATAATAATTGTGTTTGTACAATTATTACACTATGACTTGTATTCAAACTGTTTATCAAAACCTAGAATTTCACTCAACCTTTTGTGTTGACTTTTTAGCATGTTTATCTCAGGTTATTGAGCAATATACGGCACGGAGTGGCATGGACATGAAGATGGCTAAAACTTGTTATCATTCACATTGTATGTAACTAGATTTTGGGACCTGCCTTTGTAAAACTCTGATTTGAAATGAATGATAACGTATCTTTTGAACAAACGTCTCTTTTGGGTCGTTTTCTATGATTATGATTGTTGTTTCCATGAAGTAATACCCCAGTTTTGCTCCGCGCTATATTGCAAATATGGGCGGTGTTACAGGATTTGTATCAGCGCCATGGATATAGAGAAAAGTCAAAACCTTAACTACAACCACCATTTTCTTTTCTAGCCCATCATAGTCACTCGTGCCACTAACATTCCGGATCAGTATGTAATGATACAAAACATTATACTATATTATATCATAAATAACTTATGTTATTTACAACTGGGTTGTTAACAGAACGATGTCTTCTCCTAACCACTCTACTTCCGATCTGAGGATGCTTTTTCCCTCTATGAATATCTGAATATAATTCGGTCTCATCGGATTATTTTCAGCTTCCATCGGAAAGCTTGTTTCTTTTAATCTTCGAAACTCTAAAGATAATATGAGCTCCACAGTATCTATATTTCTACAATAATTCTTGTTTGAAGGACGTACAAGCTATTTTATGCTAAGTGAATACTATTTCATCACTAGATCCTTATTACTCCACCAGCTATTTTGATCTCCATCTTCGGGTATACCGCCATCACTTACTATTTTGATCCCCGGGTATTTCTTTGTTCCTGAAAAATCTATTGCCACCTAAGAATCGAATCTGTTCCTGTCTTCTTCCTCGACTACGTTATCTAATTCATCTCGGAATCAAACATGTGATTTGATATCACCATCTTCCTCAGTTTATACTCCTACCCCACCTTAGATATTTGAAATAGGGAAATGTTCAGTTAAGATGCATTGAAACATCATGAGACAACAAGTCAAAGTTATTTTGAACTACTTAGAGAACTCTCTTTTCACTGTATTGAGAAATGGAAGAAGACGTATTGATGAATGATCATACGAGATATAGTGACGAACTAAAACGACTTTAAGAGAATCCGCACTCAGATTATCAAACTTCAAAAGAAGCAGTTAGGGCAAATGGATATGTTTGCTTGATCACTACAGAAATTTCCGATCTTGAACAAAATCATTGAGAAATCAAAGCCGTCACCAAACAATCAGAAGATCTTTAGGGATGTCATCTATTCGGATCAAAATCATCAAGTAATTTATATTTATCCTAGCCACGGAGGATGTGTGTATAAAATAAAAAAACGCTTGTCAATTTCTTGACTATGTACAGTAAGAAGGCAGTTATTTATAAGGATAATCCCGTTTCGTATTCTTATGTTTTCCAATTATCGCTCTTTCATCATCATTTCCACCAATTGCATCATTATCTTCGTCTTCATGAGTCATACCATAACCTCTAAGTGCTTAAAATTCAAAAATAAGCATCACTCTTTAAGCATTTTAAGCATTCTTCATTTTCTCTTAAGTATTCACCTTTCAATATTGTGAGTGATTCTTACTAGCGGTTATCTTGTGTTGATGAATGTCCTCCAAAGGGACATCCACATCTGAAACACAGCATAACTTTTAGTGCCATCCAACACTATTTAATGATGGCATTTTCCTCAGCTCTAAAAGCACAAGCTGCATCAATGGCAAGTGATAGTAATCCCAACAGGAACACCGGACCTACTGGAACTCCTGTAGCAAAAACGGGAAACTATAAAGAGTTCGTTAGCTGTCAACCTTTCTACTTCAATGGTACAGAAGGAGCAGTTAGCCTCATTCACTGGTTTGAGCGGACTGAATCAGTATTTTCTCGTAGCCACTGTGCCGAAGAAAACAAAGTGACATATGCTACTGGTACTTTAACCGATAATGCCCTGTCTTGGTGGAATTCATACGCTCAACCTATTGGAATAGATCAAGCCAATCAAATCACTTGGACCGAATTGAAAAGACTCTTAACCGATAAGTATTGCCCTCGAACTGAAGTCAAGAAAATGGAAGACGAATTTTACAACTTGGTTGTGAAAGGAAATGATCTTAAGACTTACATTAGGAGATTTCAAGAATTAGCGTTTTATGCAAAACATGTATACCAAAACGCCGAGAAACTTATGGAAGTATTCATCACTGATTACCCAGAGTATGAAGAATGTTACTGCCTCGAGCCTCAAAATTTCGGAGGAAGCCATCAACATAGCCCAGAGATTAATGGATCAAATAATAAAGCATGATTCTGTGCAAGAAGCTAATGATTGTAAACGAAAGCTTGAGGATAAGGGAAACATCATCAACAACAAACTCATTAGATTAACTATAACCAATAACAACCGTAACAATGATCACCACCAGCAGCAGAACAGGAAGCAAGAAACCTTCAGGACTTATACTGCCACCAATGGGTATACTGGAAATCGTCCTTTGTGTGAAAGATGCACCCTACATCACATAGGTCCTTGTACTGTCAAGTGTCAGACTTGCAACAAGATAGGACATCTGACCAAGAACTGCAGAAACAAAAGATCAACCACTAGAACTAATCTACAAACGGTATCCGTAACTTGTAATGCCTGTGGAAAGAAAGGACATTATGCGAATCAGTGCCCAAAAGCAAACAACAAGGCCACATAAAAGCATACTTAGAGACAAGCTTGCTTTTATTCACTTTAGGATTTCTACCCTAGAAACAACTCTCGAGGATATTCAAGTTTATCAGAATCTTCTTCAATCTGAAAACTTCAATCATCAAGCCACAATCCTTGTCGTTTGTTACTTTTATCTAGAGTTCTACTACGAGATGCATAGCATAAGTATCAACTCTTTTTAGAGTTTCATATGTAAAGCTATCCATGAAATAATAAAGTGATAATTCCGTTACATCTTGTTATCTGATGATATCAAAACTCAATATTATTTGTCAATTCCATCGATTCTATTATGTTCAAACTCTGAATACTCTCCTCATACCTTTGCAACATAAATTATCATCCTCAATTATATGGGCGTCAGTACAATCAGTATCTCAATATTATCTAACAATTCATGATCATATCATTTTCTACACTTTACCATATCGTGTTTTTATGCTTAGGTAAGACGACTTATGATCATCTTTTTGAAATGAATTAGGTCACTTCTTCATTTGAATAAGGAAATTATAAATCTCCGAACTATGAATTTATAAATTCTCAGTTACAAGGAGTTGAACGCTTCTTTTTGTAAGTGACAAATTATAAATAAATAGGCTTAAGTATATAACATACGTACAAACAAGTTTCTTTCAATCCGTTTGTACAAACAATTCCTTAATCATTATAATTATTACCTTCATCATCTATTCATTTCAAAATCTGTATCTCACGTGATTAGCAACTCTCTAAAAAATTCCATAAATCATATCTTTGACATCACTCATATCCAATGGTCTCTGAGTATACTCAAATTCTCTATTATATTCTGCAACATAATAACAAGAAACAACACAAGAATCAATATAATGTTTAAATGAAATTTAATACCACAAGGTAAGAAAATTTTGACAAAGACTTATGCAATGTCAAATGATTTCAATACCACTAGGTATGAAAATTTTGACAAAGACTTGTGATAGCATTCTTATTTGATGTTGACTTTTAAAGGTTAATGAATAACGATTTCTTACGATCTGAGTGGCGCAACGTATTCCATCCACCCAGGATTTATTAGGATCTGGAGAAATTCTATTCTCTATCATCAAGAGATGTGGTCTTGGAAAAATAAGTAGACGTGTGAAAGGAGGTAATTATAATTATGGTGCGCAACATAATTATAAATGCATCACACACGTGAACTTGTGACCTTGATTAGCCTAACTTAAATTCATGCCCGATACTATCATCTATTCAATTCAACTTTTAGCTAAATCTCGGGACGAGATTTCTGTAAGGGGTGGAGACTATAACAAACCAAGAATTTTCATCAAATGCAAAACCTATTTTACTATTATCACAATTGTACGGGGAAATTTTTCGCTTTATTACATTACTTGCATTGTCAATATCTCATTAAGCAAGGTAACTTGCATAACTAAAGTAAACGAGCTCACGCAACCTATCTATGGCCATCCTGTCTTCATATATGTCAAGCAAACATCACAATATGTCAAGTCAATATCATCATATCCTTATTACAAAGTACATTATTCCTATAATGTACCATTCGCAACGTTATATCAAAACGGGCTTTAAACCGTTATCGTATATCTCTAAACCCTAATTCCATGAAGGTTTAATATCTAAAGTGAATATACAAGCTACTAAAGCATATATACAAGTAATATAACATTTCATTTGAAATATAAACTCCCTCCAAGTCAAGTACAAGTTTTCAAAGCACAATGTACAAGTCATTAAGCATGACATCTAAAATAGCCGTTTTACCTCTGTTTTCATTCTAATTTCTTCACCATCACTTGTGTACAAGCTACTACACTCAATATACAATATGTAAACCCTAATTATTCCATTCATAAGCTTTCATATCTATTTCTACATTCAAAACCCTAATTCAAAACCCTAAACCCTAAAACCGAGCTAGTTTCTAAACCATGACTCGTTTCTTCGTTTTTATCCATTGTAAACCTAAACCAATACTCAAATAAGTTGTAATAACTTATTTTACAATCATTTTAATCCTATTACATCATTATTTCATCATTACTTCATTATATTATTTCAATTGTACGTAAAATGAATCCGAGAAACCCTAAATGAGCCCTAAATGATCATTCAACCTGTTTTCTCGTTTCTAACCAATTCATTCTCAAGTAATCAACCAAGAGTCATTGTAAACTCATAAAATGAGTTTAAAAACCATTATCCATCATTATCAATCATTACTTTGACAATATACAAGAATTACAAAGCTAGAAAACCCTAAAAGCCTTATATGAACCCTAATTCCAAGCTACGGCTTTTAACTTAAACCAACGATCAATCATCATTGATAATCCATTATACAATGATTAAGATCAATTTATCTATAAACTTGATTATTATACACGAATTATAAGCCAAGAAAGCCAAAGAAACCCTAAATGAGCCCTATGTGAACCAGCAACCTTATTTATTCAATTTTGACCCGTTTTAAACCAAACCACTTGCTAACTTTTGTTTAATACTTCTTATTACAAACCATGAGAACATGTTTTAAACATTTCTTGATCAATGTGTTCGAAATATTGGTCAAAGAATCAAATTCAAACCCTATACATTCAAACAGACCCGCGGGACTTGTTTTGCTTTTTTGGCCCCCTATTTGACCCATTTTGAACTTTCTGTTGCACCACAAGCACCTCCATGACCTCACCCACATTCTCCCAAGCGGCTTACCCACCTACTACACATTTCTTTGGTCCTAATTGAAGCACATCTCCTTTTTGCCTATGGCTGCCGCACAAGACATGGTGTTTTCAATCCATGTTCTTGCTAGCTTCTAGCTATCCAACACATCCCATTGGCTACTCCTAATCAACCCTCTAGATGTTCCTTGTGTCCTAGATCAGATTTCAAAGAAAACTTGGCCCTCTAAGGGTCCTTTACCATAATGACGAACCCATAACCCTTCATTCATTCTTCATCCCCACTTCTTCTTTCTTATAACCAATTGAGCAACATTCTCTGTCCATATGATCCTAGGATCATTAAATAAGACCATTCAAGCGAAGCTTTGATGAATTGAAAGCCCCGGTAACTAGATAAAGGTACGAGTGGAAATACTACCCGAAATGACCCATTTCCACTTTTTGCTCCTTGAAGCTCAAACCACGTTCTAGATTATTCTAATTCAGCTTCTACACTCTTATAATGTTCTTATGATCTTAATATAATCTTGTTAAGGTTTCATTAATCAATTCATGCTCATTTTTGCAGCTTGTTCAAAACCGTACACCCGAAACCCTAATTTCACGTTTTTCTTAAAACTAAATGTCATAATGGTTAAATGTTATTATAATCTATCCTAGCATGCTTAACTAATGTTAAAATAACCACTTTATTGATTATTGAAGGAATTTGAACTTAAAACCCGCGCGTTTACGTTTTAAAACCCTAATTTGACCCGTTTTGCTTCCTAGCCTAACGAATCGTTATTTTAAACTTGCGTTACGTTAAAACTTCATATTTTAGTTTATTATAACTTATAAATATCTTTTGAAATGTTAAAATAAGCTTGCATGGCAATTTGGACATGTTTTGTAATTATAATCCATGCAAGGGGTATATATCGTAACTTTCTGAAACTTATAACTAAAGGGGCTGAATATGTCATTTTATCAAAGTTATAACTATAAGGGTCTATTATGTCACTTTTCAAAGTACAAGGTTTACTTGGTATATCTTTTAAACTTGAAGGACCAAACTCGTAAAAGTGCAAACTCCGAGGGTATATTTTGCCACTTTTCAAACTCAAGGGTCTAAAATGTAACATTTTGAAAAAGTATAAAAACATGTTTAAAACCTTACAAGACATAACTTTAATTAACGCTTCTCGTGCTTAACATTTCCAGATATTAATCAAAACGCTTAAAACTGATTATATCGTATCACAATACTAGGGAGCTTCATATTAAGGGGTTTCATCTTGGTATTACGTTCTGACTGAGTTGTTGGGTTTCGGATTTATGTGCCCTGGCTCCTCAAAAGTTTTATGAATGAATTCTGAATTATGTGGCCCGATCGGTGAACAATAATTTCAAAACTCTTCAATCAAACTCATAACTCTTAAAACTAAAGTTCTAGAGTATAATCTTCCTAAGACTCGACATATTTTACTCAGGTTGCGTGACGTGGCTATTTACTATCATTTTGCTATATCAACCTTCCCCGGTTAAGATTGTGATAAGGTCGTCAGCTTCCATTTTGGAATATTTATTACTTCTACATATCAGGTGAAGTTCATAACCTCGCCTTTACTTATTTACATGTTTTATAAACCCGTGAGGGGGATACATGCTTGTTACAAACTCTTTTACATACTCATTTATCTTATAACAATAGTGATTACTTTTCAAGGACTTAGTAAGTTCATGCTCACTTTTTCATCTCTTTTAATGTTTTCATTAAAACCGTAGGGGGAGATTGCTGTAAATTATTAAAACAGTGTTTTTCCGACTATATGCTAATCTGATATAACATACAATTAATGTCTAATTTACATCTATGCCAAAAGTCCCTCATTATCATGGTCCATTAATCACTTGCGGGGTGAACGGGAATATTGTGGATAGATCTATCGGGATTGACGAATCCTATTTGTGTTAACCGGATAGGTAACCAAACACACTATATTTGAATTTCATAGGTATATGGCAATTACTTACACCGAGGGCCATTATATCTCTCTCTATATATATCACATCATTTTGGGTATATATATATACTAGTCAGTTTGTGTGCCATGAGCTTAGACCAGACTATACTATACAAGACAAGACCAAACAAGACAATAACGCAGTAATACACTGTTACTACAATAATTGCATTCGTTGCAATTATACAAATAACGGGTATATAATTTTTTAAAACGTGACCCAGATCTAACAATAAACTATTTTCATAATAATTGTGTTTGTACAATTATTACACTATGACTTGTATTCAAACTGTTTATCAAACCTATGAATTTCACTCAACCTTTGTGTTGACTTTTTAGCATGTTTATCTCAGGTTGTTGGGAAATACAAGTCAGAAGGTCAAAGTACTGCTAAGTTGAAGGTCAAAGTACTGCCTGCTTAGTATGAAAAAGTCAAAGTATGCCTTTAATAAAGGAACTTTAAAGGGATCTATTAGTTAAAGGTTACATTAAGTAATTATCAAGTAATAATTTTGTTATTCATGTAACAGTTACATTAGTATTAGTTGGTATTTTATTAGTATTTGTGTCATACAAGAACTGTCACCTACTAGAGTTATCCATTACGTTTATTAAAGGATCTCTAGGAAGGCGTTAGAAATGACACAAGAAAAAGCATTAGAGGTTAGACTTATAGAGATAAGTATGTATTAGGGATCTTTAAAAAACTTAGGCAGATTCAAGGTGTGATTAATAAAATTGTTTGCTTAAATCATTGTGTGTTCTTCTTGATACTGTTAATTGTGTCGCATAGTTGATAGTTTTACATCAGTGTTTCATTGTTACTGACTTGGATTTATTTAAGGAAGTAACATCCTTTACAGGCTAAAGGCTTATTATACTAAGGTATATCGATCCTACAATGGTATTTTTTCCAGAGCCTGTGTAGAGACTCTGATCTAGAAGAACCTTAATCATTCGAAATCTTTCCAAACTCTAAAAGATGTCTGAAGCTGAACCTATCCCTCCCACCTCATCAGTCACTGCACTAAGAATCCCAATGATCAAGAAGGGTGAATATGACCTATGGGTCCATGAGATGCGACTGTATATTGGCCATCACTGATCTTTCTATGGGGTATAAAAAACCAATGGAGACAAGCCACAACTGATCCTGTTATCCTCGTCAGGTCCAGTGTCTGCACAAAAAATCTCGCTTGCTGCTACGCATGAAGAAACAATGAGAAAGTCTTAAATATTGCTTCTCTGAATTACTGATAGACATCTTCTCAGTTTTCATGATTGTGAAGATGAAAAAATTTATGGTCAGCATAAAAGCCAGATTTGGATTGTAATGATGCATCAAAGAAGATGCAAAAGAATCTTTGAAACAATCATTTGAGACGTTTACTATGGATCTAGAGAGAACTGATTCAGCATACGAAGGTTTTCAGAACATTCTTAGTATGCTGAATTATATGTGCTAAAGTTGACCATGAAGATGAGAATTTGAAGTTGTAAGAAGCTTCCTTCTTGTGGCATGTAGTTGCTACAATGATTCTGAGGACAACCTGGATTGCATGATGTGAGTTTGATTGATCTCTACAACATCTTGAAGGTGTTATGAGCATGATTGAAGGGTTTCAAAATTCAATGCTCACAAAAATATTGCTTTTCTGTCACTGAAATCAAAGGCAGTACTTTGAAACAAAGTACTGCTGACCCAGAAAATATCCCAAAAGGATATACTCAGGCTACCTCAAGCAACGTGCAAACAGCTCCTAACTGTGCTTCCTACTTAGATGAAATCATATGTTCTTTCTTTGCTCAACAAGCATCTATGCCTACAACTCATGATGAGAGACCTGCTGCAAATTGATGAGGATGCTATGGAAGAAATTGACATTCGATGGCAGGTGGCTATAATAACTGCAAGGATAAGGAAGTTTATGAGAAAAACAGGAAGACCTATTGACCTCAAACCAAAGAATGGGATCACTTTTGACAAGTCAAAGATTGAATGCTTTAATTGTCAAAAGTTGGGTCATTTTGCTAGGGAGTGCAGATTTGCTAAATATCAGGAAACAGAGAAAAATGGTCGTAGGTAAAGAGATGTGGCTATTGAAGATTCAAACTCAAAAGCCTTGGTGGCAACAGACAACAATGAAGAAATTGACTGGACCAAGGAATTTGATGCTGAACCAGTGACATTTGCTATGATGGCACTGACTGAACTTGAAGAAGATGATTGGAGCATGGAGATTGATGCAGAACCTGTGCACTTTGGACAAGATGGACTTGGTGATTTTGACTGGAGCAACAAAGCTGATGATACACCAGTATCTCTAGCCTTGATGGCTACAAACTCAGAGGTACCTTACTGTTCCAAATGTAGTAAATCTTATAAACAGTTGCTTGAAAACTATCAAACTGAAAAAGACAATTTTCAAAAGGCTAGGTCTGAAATTCTAGGATATCAAATGAGCTTAGATCTTAGAAGTCATACTTAAAACACATGAAAAGAATGAATTATGTATGGGTGATCAGTATTATAAACAGATGGAATATGTCTTAAAGTGAGGATTTGAATCTAGAAGAAACAAAAAGGAACTAGATCAAGTCTTAAAGAAAGAGATGATTTCAAGGTTAAAAACTTGAACAAATGACAAATTGATGCTGTACTTCAAAAATGAAGTCCTAAACAAACAAAGATATTTGTCTGATAATCATGTATAGAATTTGGTTGAATTAGGTTAGTAGTAAAGGAAAGTGTCAATTCACTGGGAATACATAAATTTGGACTGAATCTTTGTATCCTAAACTTTTCAAAAGGCAAAAGGATTCCACTGCAGTACCCTCCACCTACATGTCTATCATATCCACCTAGGGCAAATGTCTCTTTTTACAGGGATAGATGAATAGCAATTAGGGAATAAGGTCGCTAATCAAGAGTATACAAAGTCTTTTCAACCAGAAATTGATAGAAATAATGTCATTATTGAAGATTGGGTGATAGTGGTGATGATGAGACTGCTTTAACACTTTTCAGAAATTCCAAAAGGAATTGTTTTAAACTCAGAAAAATAGTGAAACATCTTTCGAAAACAAGTCACTAACAGTCAAAACAGTGGTTGGTCAAGGATATAGGAAAAAAGGGACTTGGGCACAAAGGGTGTAAAACATGTTTGTATTGTTACAGTCCTGATCACCTAATCAAAAGATTGTGACCTTACACGAAAGGAAACCTTCAAACAAAACCCAAAACCCATAAACCTAAGGGAAGCAGGGTTCAAGGGACACAAGACCAGGGTGGAAACAAATCAATAGGGTGAAACCTTAGTAACTTTCAGGAAACTCTAGGTACACTCTCACAAAAGAGGTCTTTTATCCTCGCTAGTACTTACAAAGTAGGGTTGGAAACGTATTGGCCAGACCAAAAATGACATAAACAGTACCTTCAAAAAGTATGGCTAATGTGTTTTATCAAGGTACTGCTAGACCTAGAGTACCATAAGCAGTACTTTCACAAAGTATGGAGACCTTATTTATCCATGGGTGGATAGTTTATGACCTAGAACTCAAGTTTTCACCATCAACAAGGTCTTCTACCACAAGGACTCCTCACAGACCACAAAGACCCAAGAAAATTATGAAATCTATCTGGGTTAAGAAAGAAAGTACTGTTGGATCACAAGCAGTACTTCCACAAAATGTAAGTGTCAAAAGGAGTGCCATGATAAATCCAACACAAACATGGAGACCAAAAGGGGCTTATCTAGATTCTGTGAATAGGGATACTAGATTCTTTACACACTAGCATTTTGAGTATGTAACTCATTAGGGGTATCCAATGTCAGTGATGATTGGGTCCCATAAAAGAGTCTATTTCTTTAAACTATTTGTACAGGGCAATCCGAAGAAGATCTCAAAGATTTATGCTATAATTGCAGTGGTTGCTCTGGAAGTATGACAGGAGACAAGACAGCTCTCTGATTTTAAAGAATTCAAAGGTGGTTATGTGGCTTTTGGAAATGATCCTAAAGGAGGAAGAATCACGGGAAAAGGAACCATCAAGACATCATGCATAGACTTTGAGAAAGTCAGCTATGTGGAGGAGCTTAAGTTCAATCTCCTATCTGTTTCTCAAATATGTGATAAGAAGCATAATGTTCTCTTATTGTAAGGAGTGTATTATCTTAACCTCTATCCAAGTTTAAGGTTTGTGATGAAGACTCTGGTGATACTTAGAGCTCTAGAAAGGAATGAAGTATACAGTCTGGATCTAAAGAATATCAATTCCTTCTGGAGGGAGTAATTGTTGGTTGCAATGGAACTAAAGGATGAGCGGTCTTTATAGCACAGAAGATTGGGGCTGTAAATTCAAGAATATTAACAAATTGTTTAATGGCAATCTTGTTAGAGTATACCTTCCTAGATTTTAGCTTGTTCATTCATGTTGGCATGTAGAAGAGTAAAACAGCACAGGGCTTCTTGCAAAGATTATTGAAGAAAGAACAGTCAGAGAACCTTTAGAATGGCCCATTGAATTTATTTGGGAACCTGTTTCAGTAGAGAGTGTAAATAGGAAAAAAAAGTAGCGTGGTGGTCACTGATGTCGTAGTAAATTTAGTGGGTGTTTTTCTTGGAATTAAATGTCTTTTATGAGCATTTAATTAATCTTTTATGAGCATTTAATTAGATGGTCAAAGCATTTAATTAGCTTCCTTTGTAAGCCTTGTAACCTCTATTATATAAAGAGGGGCATAGACATAGGTTTAGGTGTGCCAAAAAGTGTGTGTGCACCAAAGGTGTAAAACGTGTTGTGTGTGTGGGTTTACACGTCCCACAAGAGATAGATGCTAGCATGGTGGTGTAGCCCCAAGATCATTAGTTTGATCCTGTTGATGTAACCGTCTTACCATTGATCAGGTAAGATTGGGGCTTGTAGTAGTCATTATAGTTAGAGATGATGATGAAAAATCTTGTATTAATAACAATGATTCAATGTTTGAATATTCAGCCTTTGTTATTAATTTATCCTAGATAAGGTCTAAACAACCTGAGCATAAACGATTTTCAACATGTGGTATCAGAGCCATGGGGCTCTCGATCTAGGATTACAAGGTTTTTAGAAGAAACCCTAAAAATCC
>BQNB010115800.1:0-21486 GCA_026074375.1 Tanacetum coccineum
GTGGTCCTGAATTCACGTGGAAACATGAAGATCAGATGAAGATGAAGTACCCGCATTTGTTTATTAATGTTAGTAGTTGAATTTCAGGGACAAAATTCTTTTAAGGGGGGTAGAATGTAACATTTGCCCTTTTTGTGTTCTGAATATTTCATATATAGTGCTTTGACTATTTGACTTTTGTCAGTTTATTCAGATTTTGTACCGTGTTGGCGGTGATGATTTTATGATATATGTGATGAATTGTGGTTTATTGTGTTTAATAATCCCTTTTGGAATGTATTATTGTGTTATGTGTATTCCGGGTGGTTTGACCCATGAATGTTGAGAAATGCCAAAAAACGAGTCTGACATGTCCGTTAATGTCCAAATTGAGTTTTGAAGGATGTAAAGGGAAAATATGTCGTGTGAATACTCTAGGTTAATGGAAAAGTATTTTTTAAAATGAATAAAAATGCTAATTACCTTTGTGGTAAATTTTACGGTTGAGTTTTACGAGTATTTAAGTGATCCCGACACTAAAAGAAAGACCTGACACCCATAGGATGCCATGGCCGGTCAAGTTAGTCAAAATGGGACAAGGAGGCTTTTTCTAGCAAGCTTGTCCCTTGGTGTGTACACAAATATTCCATTTGCTAGAAACTTTGAAACATAATCTATTTTTTTACAAAAAAATAAAACACACGCAAAAGTGTGCTTGTGGTTCGTCCGCCGCCTAACCACCACAAAACCACCATTGTTTTCTAACTTTGATCAAGAACGTGTATTCCGGGTTGATAAGAGTGTTTGGATATTCATTTAAACAACGTTTGGGTTATCTGGTTCGTGTTGAAATCTGCAAATTTGAAGATTTTCTTGTAAGTTTTTAAATTTAAATTTTGTTTGTCCTTTTGGGTCTATTTTGATGCATAGATGTTAGTTGTACAAGTTGATCGTCGTGAAAATCGATTTTTGGAAACGAAATGAATAAAAAGGTGTGTTTGGTTCGTGAATAGTAAAAAGGAAAAAGAGGGATTTTGTAGTTTCGATGTTATGGTCGTGATGGTTGAATAATATATGATGCTGGAATGCTTATTTTTTATAATAGCTCGTATAGCTTATTCGGGCTTATATTTAAGCTATTTCTTGGCTTATTTGGGGCTTATATGCCACGTCATTTGTCAAAGTCACTAGGGAAGTTATTTTTGATTATTTTTGTGTTATGGCGTATGTTGTGGATTATTTTTAAGGCTTATGGTAGTAACCAAATACGATACGTAGCTTATTAGGTTATTTTAAAGCTTAATATACGTATTATTATGGACTCTAGACTTTACGGCCCAATAAGTCTATTTGAGTCGCGCCTTAATGGGAGGGCTTATTGTGGTCCAAATTATTTTTACAAGTAAGTATATACATAAACTATAAATGAACCAGGTTTTGGGATCTTGGATAATATTTTGGACTTATAAATGTCCTAATAGACTCTTGTTGGGCCTTAAGGCCCCATAAGCGATATTTAGTAGTTACGAAAACTTTGTCAGACTTTTGAAAGTGAAAATGTATTTACGAAGTGATATTGAATGATATTTTGAAGGAAAAGTGTTGGTAAGTGTTAAAAATTGAGATTTTGGAATTTTGTCGAAAAAATGTCAATTTGTGAAAAATTGTTGAAAATAGGTTTGAAAACCTGAAACGTTGTTTAACGTACGGTCATGCCAAAATTTCGTAAAAATTTATACTTAGAAATTTTTTCTTAAAAAATGATTTTGTATTATTGTAAATAAAATTTTAATTATTTTATTATTTTCACAAAAATGAAAAAAATATTTTTCTCTCCGAAACAATCCCTCACAAGTGTGTTATATATGAGTAACAGCGTTTATCATTTCAACACGTATAAGACATTATTTTGAAATGACTAAGGTGTACCTACCGAATGACTTGTCTGAGATTTATTTATAATTAATAATTATAAATAATTTATTATATTACTTCTAATCCATTTACGCGAAATAGTATACTGTATGGTATTTATATCGAGGAATGAGGATGATATGATTGTGGAGTTAAGTCGTCAACCATCACACCACTAAATTGTTTTAGGTAATTGTACAACGCGTCTAAACTCTATGCATCAAACATGAAGATTGTTTTGGAATTTGATGATTAAATTGAGACATTAACTGGACTAGGTCGTGTGCGGGCGTCGTTGTATTTGCTTGTGTGATTGAGATTGGGTAACTAAAGACTTTGCATGTGTGATAAACTCCTCGTACCCCCCACTTTTCCTATTTTTTTTTCGTTGAAAGAAAATGATACTCAAAAGTAATTTTGAAATTGTTTTGAATAGATTTGTGTGAACTGTGGTTTTGTTTTGGACCAGATGATGTGCTTATTAATGCTATGTGAATATTATGATGTTGTATGATTGTTTGGTATCACATGGGTACCTACCCAGTTCATTTGTTGAAATTATTGGATAGGAGGGGTAAACGGGCCTGCCCAATATTTGTGTATTATTGAGCGGATGTGTACGGCCTACCCAGGTTTTAGGTGTGTGGTTCCTGCCCTAATTTAGTGCTCCCGCTGGTAGGACCGTATGACCCCTTTAGTGCGTAAAGATGAACATATGTTTTGATTAGCGGTGATGCTAAGGTTGTTTTCATAAATTCACTGTCATATAGCACTATTGTCCATTGTTGAAATATTGGCATAACTTTTAGGATTAAGGTCAAACCTACGAGCTACCACAATATTGTTGACGTTTTCAAGTAGCAATTTAGTGATAGTTGAAAGAATAGTAGTTTGGTGATTGATAGCAAACTTAGAAGTATCCCGTGTGAATTTCGTTTGAAGTCTTGCTTGCTTATTGTTTGATTCTAGTTTTGGATGTTTTGGATTAAGTTTGGATTATGGTCCCCTGTGCGGGCATATGAATAATTGTAAGAGATTGTGGATTTTAGTTGCGATTGGGACATCACTTGAGTTTGTTCAAGTTGAATGGTGCCTTCCATTGCACTGGAGTTTATGCAATAATAGTTTCTCCTATTTTCTGTATCTTGTGTTATGATTGATCATTATGTTGCATTCCCGAGTTTCCGCCATTGTCGGGGTGTGACAGAAGTGGCGATATCTACCACTTTATACAAAACTTTACATCGTTGGTTTATAATACATATCAATGAATAATTGATCCTTCTTTTAATTTCATCGGTTTAAGCTTTAACGAACCGACTATCTTCAAACTTTCCTCCTCTTTTTTGTTGCAATTTTCTAATTTTTCCATTTTTTATACTATACTACAAATCTCGGTGTAATTTCACCATCTTCACGATCATAATAGCTCCAGATAATTTCTTCGATAATTTTTCATTCTTCGGACGTACCAATAATTGTGATGGTAGTAAAAATACAAGATTTTTGACTACTTTTTACATTCCCATTGCAATGTGCAAATTTCCCAACCATACCGGAGATAGAAAATGACACAAGAAACAGGAAATACATACTTTACACTTTAAGCAACTAGCAACTGATAAATGGACTTAATACTAGACAAGGGTAGGCTAAGGATGTAAGGTGTAATGAAACCAAATTAGTTAGAGTTTTCATAAAGGATTGCTTTATGGTTTTTCTATCTGGTATCTTACTCTTAAAATGAGAGTAAACAAAGGGTTTATATGGGAGATAACTAACCGGTGTGGTTAGTTAATAATACAACATATATAGGCTTTTTGGGTGTAATCCTAGAAATTTATCAATTTAAACAAGTTACTTAATTGTGGTCTCGAATAGATATACTAAACCAAGTTTTAAAGTATACAACATAACGCCGACAAGCACTCAATTTTTAGTTGGATTTAGGTAAATTATTCAGAAACCAAATAAGGCTAGAACCTCACAATAAACTAATAAGGGTTAATGTGCAGTTTATTAAACAGATAATTTACACAAAAGTATGCTTATTTTTTATAATTTACCATATTATAAGCATTTAATTGTGAAAAAAGGACAATTAATGCAATTCTCATTCCGCCTCATCCCCCACTTAAATTATACAACGTTCCACGTTTTAAAGATGAAACATTAAAAACGGGAAATAAAAGAATTAAACTGAGAAACTTCCCTGTATTTGCATGTAAATGTATTCCTTGTATGATGAGCATATGAGCAAGAATTCTAGATTATCGATACTAACACCAACGTTGTCGATTTCTTTCCAGCAAGGTCCTGTGCAAAATATAGGAAACACAAGTGTAATTTCTATCTATGTGTATTCGTTGGTTAGACTCGAAATAAAAACCTGAAAACTGTTAAGGAAGTCGATACGCCGTATCCATACCCTAGGATACGCCGTATTGACCTTTACTACTCTTTTTGTTTTTGACCGATTTTGACCGTTTTCGACTGATTTTGACCGATTTTGACCATTTTGACCGTCGAAATCGATCGAAATTGGCCAAAAATGGTCGAAAACAGTAAAAATCGGTAGAAATCGGTCGAAACGTTGAAAACGGTCATGGACAAAACGGTCGAAGTCGGTCAAATATGGTTGAAAACGGTCGAAATCGATGGAAATAAGTCGAAATCGGTAAAAAACGGTGGAAAACGAACGAAGTCAGTCAAAAACGATCGAAATCGGTCAAAAACGATCAAAAATACAAAAATGGACGAAATCGTTCAAAAACGGATGTTGCTGCATTTGATTATATACTAAATGAAGTAATTAAATTAATAAGTGTAAGATGATTTTGTGTAAAGTTAGGGTTTAAAAAGATTTGTGCACTTTTTCAAGTTGCATGTGCTTTTATACAAAGTTGGGAGATAGTAAAGAAATCATGTTTTGAGAAAATAAGAGGTTTAAGAAAAATGGTTTGTTATGTTTTGTCATTAATAAAACCTTAGCCTAAGTTGATTGTAGAAACATTTTGTTTAAAACCGGTTTATTTGTATTAACATACCTCATCACAGGTACATTATTTATACTGTAAAACGGTCCTCACGTAACCGGAGGTTAACGTTACCGACATCGACGAATGACAAAGACATGACTCGTCCATATCTGTTATTATTGCTAACCCTTTAAGTGCAGGTACCAACGATGGCGTAACTACCTCATTCCAGCTCCGTCATATTCATAGCCGCATACTCATACATGAAGCTTCAAAGATTTACGCGTCAAAGATGAAAGCTCATAACAAACAAAAATACACTTCCGCAGCTCTGATAATTGTAACACCCTCAAAATCATGTAGCAGCGGAATGGTAACAATGGGGTGCCACGTCATAGTACAATAATCAAGATATAGGAAACGACCTTAAATGGACGTTTAAAATAAAGTTTCATTCGATGCATTACGAAATATCAGAGTTTCCACATTTGGTCCCACAATTTTAAAAGAGTCATAAACCTTCAACATAGATTTGTTCAAACAAAAGCTTCATAATTTCAAAAGATGACATATGTTTTTAAAAGTTAAAGGTGCATCGAATATAAAATAATCAGAATCCCTTCGGCTCGATATCCAACGCATCTCCCATCCAAACTTCATACCTTAGGACCTGAAATTAAACTTGCTAAAAGTCAACGCAAAGGTTGAGTGAATTCATAGGTTTATCAGTAAAAGAGTGGACCACAAGATTTAAGTAATAGTAGACTACAAAACATATTCAGTAGTCCAAAACATGTATTATTGCACTAAGCTCATGACCCCGAAACCTTAACTAGATTTGTGCCCTAAGGGAAATATATGATGCTTGCCAACAACCTAACTGTCCTCACAATGTTAAATGCACCATGATCAACTTGTGACCCCAAAGAAAGGTGGGGATTGTCAGTCCCGATAGATCTATCCGTAACACGTGCGCTTGCTACATTAGCAATTAACGGTTCATGATTTGGTAGGGACTTAATTGGCAATGTGGTAACTTAGCAATAATATTCAGGCAATAATCTTGATAGCATACAATTTAAAACACTTGTGTCCAAAAGTAAAACAAGCATGTAATCTCACCCCGTAGAGTTTGCAAAACAAGTAGATGTAAAAGGGGCTATGAACTCACCTCGAGTGAATTGAATATCAAAGTATCACAGAAAATGCGTCACGATAATGACCGAATGCAACCTAATTAAATATAGGTCGTATAAGTACTACGCACTTTGATTAACTAATACCATATATAATTCTATATAGCTACATCATATATCACATGTCTTAAGTCCTTATACCACTTTTACTTATAAACTTATTAAGTAACTCTTTAAACCACTAGTTTATATATATACTTTTTATACTTAAACCACACTTGTACAATACTTATACTTCCATTATAACATGATATTAACATCTATATAACATATGTAAAAGTTTACCAAATCATAATTAAGTGTGAAAATCTATTTTTTAAGTAAATAAGTTTCTTAGATGGTGATTACTATATAAACATCATATATGCATAAAATCACAAATGTAAAGAGATTGAGGTTTTTAGATAACCTTAATATGATGTAGGATGATGAACAATATGATCTAAACCCTAGTTTAGATATTTTTCCCAAGATTACAAGACTTAGAAAACCCTGGATTACTTGAAACCCTAATCTTGCCTTTTCCTTGCTTAACCCTTTTGGTTAAACGTTCAAACCTTCTTGGTATATCTTAGATATGTTGTAGGAATACTTGTATGTGTCATAAATAAATTTTGTATGGATTTGTAAGGGGTGTTTGTTCAAGCCGTGGCTAGGGAGAGACAATGGAGAGAGTTCTTGTGAAGTTTTTTAAGGAAATGAGAAGTGTGTGTTATCTACAAGTATGAGCCTTTATATACTACAAGAACTAGTTGATGTTACTATTTTGAAGACCAAGACCAAGACTAAGAGACCAAAAAAGGGGGGGGGGACGGTTGGACATGAAGAGTGAAACAAGGAGAGCCTTTGGTCAAGATCACTAGTCATGGCTAGGTTTTAATGAGGCTAGGTTTGTACAAGGTACTTGGTAAAGTGTTTGTGTGCTCCTTGTCCCCTTTGGTGGTCATTAGCCATGAAATTTAGGGGAGGGAGGTGGCTAGATGAGTCTTGACATTTTATATTGTATTACTTGCATTACTTGAAGTGTTTAAGGTGTATGTTAAGTGTAGAAGTATAAACTTGTAGCATTTGGTTTCTTGTTGGTTTCTTATAAGTGTAATTCGGCTAAAATGATAACCATAGGTGAAGTTTTATAAAACTTTGAGTATTGGGTATAAAAATAGGTATTTGTTGAAGCGTAGATAAATTTTGTTGGTTCCGTGAATGCCTAAACGTATTTTATCGCGAAACGTAAACACTTTACGTAACTAATAAAAATAAAATGTGCAATTATTTAACTCGTAGTAAACACAAAAATTAACTAGATTTCAGAAATTAAAATAGTATTGCCTGACCAAACTATAGAAAATCAATGATTAGAGGATTAGGATATTACTTAAGAAGATGATTGCAAACAACAAATCAAACAAACAACCCTTTTTGCCTAGGGCTGAGATTCGGACTCAATAAACCCCCAAAACTTCAACTCAAAGCTTCTTTTTAACCTATATAAAGTTACCAATTGATTCTTAACAAACCATAAAACAAAACTCATTACAAAGAAAGCACCAAAACACTTCAAATCTTCACCAAAACAACTCAAACTTTGCAAGGACCTTAGGAATCATGATGTGAGTGATAAAATGAGTAGGAAAAATTTGTAGGTATGGTGGTGGTAGTGGTAGAAATTTAGCAGCCAAGGGGAGAGAGGGAGATTGATGTTTTTTTTAGATTTGCATGAAAGAAGGAGATGATGAATATGTGGGAAGTTGGAAATAAAAGTGTGAAATATGTGTGTGTGTGTGTGTGTGTATGTGATATAACCGGTGGGGAGGGGGTATATGGTAGTAAATATTATTTTTGATTTTTATTTTGTTGTAATTTATTGAAGGTAAATGTGTTGGTTAATTAATAAAAGTGAGGTTTAAATATAAAAACGTGAGGTTTAGCAAAGTTTAACGAAAACGCAAGGTAAAACTAAAACATTAAAAATAAATATTATAAAACCTTAGGGGTGAAAAACGGAAATATTAACTACGCTAGACACGTAGACGGAAACTAAATCTCAATCACGACTCAAACTTGACTAATAACGCGGAATTTGCCGAATCAGGTAAAAGTAAAAGTAAAAATTTTACTTAATGGTAAAAGTAGGAATAAAATATAATAAATTTATTTACCTAAAAATACGAAATCTCACATTTTCAACCAAAACTTCTCCATTCATCTGAGCACAAACCTAAGCTGAGGCATACCAAAGACTTTGAAGCCAAATACAATAAAGTTAAAGCTAAACTAGCCCTCCTCAGCTCTAGTACTTCAGGTCGCGGTCCATCCTCAGGCAAAAACAAAGGTCTCATTGCTAAATCATATGATTGGGATGAAGAAGAAGTGTCATCTAATGAAAATGAAGTAAGTGAAGTTAAAGCTCTTATGGCACTTACTGATGAAGAAAGAATTTATGTTGGCAAAGAAAGTGCCAGAAATGGTGAATGGACTAAGATCTCTATGAAAAAGGTACACACTCATCTTGAAATAGAAGATAATGATGATAGAAAATCCTTTCTAGATTATATGTGTATTGATCTAAACTATGTTGAAGAACAAAGAAATAATCTCTTGTCAAAACATAAAAGTCTTGTTCAAGAACTAAATACATGCAAAGAACAACTTTTGGTATTAAAACAAGCAAAGCTTGATCTTCTTACCTTGCAGCATGTAAACACTAAGATTCTCTAAGAGATTCATGACTTAAGAAATGAACTGAAAGAGCTAACTTCCATTACATAAACATGGCTAAACAGTTCTAATAAAGTAAATCAGTGATCAGTGAGCAAATTCCCACCCAAAAGAAGAAAATCCTAGGAACTGACCAACTCACTAAAAATACCTTTAGTTCTGTGGCAAAAGACCTGATATTCGTAAAGTCTTTAGTAGATAACTCAAATGTGTCTATTACTGTTAGTGATAAATCCAAGTTATCTGAAGCTGAAGACTCTACCTTATCAAATCATTCAACTGAGTCTCAAAAATACACAACTGATCCTTTAATTGTTGTCACTGAATCTTCAATTGCTGTCACTAAATCTTCAGCTGTTAGTGATAAATCTAAGTAACCTTTTTAAGGTTACACCAAGCAACTGCTCTAGGATAACGCTCTTGACGCCTATAATATTTAAGCGCCCTACTTTATACGTCTCCATTATCCACGTCTAAAAAAAATACTTGTTTACATTCGTTAACATTATACATATACA
The DNA here is from genome assembly GCA_026074375.1 of Tanacetum coccineum. Taxonomy (NCBI): domain Eukaryota; kingdom Viridiplantae; phylum Streptophyta; class Magnoliopsida; order Asterales; family Asteraceae; genus Tanacetum; species Tanacetum coccineum. The sequence goes on from BQNB010115800.1 coordinate 9,304, forward strand.
TATAGATTAAAAATTAACCTATGACATACTAAAGGGCCCATGTATAGCCCGACAATGTATACTTAGGAGGAGGAATACCAGGTACACGAAAGTCCGTAATAAAAACAACCCCCCCCCCCCCCCCCCCCCCCCCCCCCCCCCCCCTCCCCCCCCCCCCCCCCCCCCCCCCCCCCCCCCCCCCCCCCCACCCCCCCCACCCCCCCCCCCTCCCCCCCCCCCCCCACCCCCCCCCACACCCCCCCCCCCCCCCCCCCCCCCCCCCCCCCCCCCCCCCCCCCCCCCCCCCCCCCCCCCCCCCCATAACATTTTACGTTTGCATCCTTAACTATTGTACAGTTCGCCCATACGTACGAACCCCAAGGATACATGTCCCATGCTTTTTGATCAACTACTAACCTTAACTACCAATCCAGGATATTATGCCTAGGCTCACGGCCTAATAACACCATATGCAAAATGGCTAACAAACAAACGCAAACAGCATCCTTGTCGTTCAGAGTATAAAACTCTTTGCTCTTAATCTTATCTAGCAACATTTGACCAGTTATATAGGTACCATCTATATCTGATTAGAACAATCATCTCCTAAACGGAATAAGACCAACTAAATAGTGCTTACTAAATTGTATACCAAACCTTAACCCCGTTATGAGGCAAAATTCCTCCCTCCCAAATTGTATGTCATGACCATTTAAATTGTAAGTAAAAGGAACAACATCTGTGTCTTCAGGTAAACTCTCCACTTGCCGTCAACTCATAAAATGTATTAAAAACTCAATTCTCTGGAGATTTATATATATTTAACATCCAAAAAACATGTTTCCCTAAATAATGTTCCCTATGGGTTGTTTCTAAATTTTTTTCTATGTCTTTAATCAATTTTAACCCTACTTATACATGTGAAACTCACATTGATCATCCTAAATTAACATAAAAATATAAAAAACATAAAAATAGTTATATTTATTATACACATATACATAACAAATAGATAATAATGATAATGTAATACAAAAAAAATTACCTCCTAATTCTCGGTATTAACTGATAAGAAAACAATTACAAACAACCGTCACCACCAACAATTAGAAACAACCATCAACCACCACCGCAGAACCACCACCGTAACAACACCACCACTTCACCTGTTGGGTTCAGTTCTTGAGCCCTTCAATCTTTTAGTAGATTTAAACATAAAATCCCCTACGTGTTTCTCAAGCTGAAGTTCTTCAGCCTGAGTCGCTAAAGCTTCTTCAGTGTCAGCTCTTCAAGTCCTTAGAATATTAGAAAGTATCTTCACTTCAGTGTATGCAGCGGTACATAAACTGAAGAAGGACTCTTAGAAAGAGCTTTAGTTCAACTTGGTTGACAATTCCAAGCTGAACGTTGTCTATCTCCTTAACAGAAGTTGAAACAATAACAGAAGTTGAAACATGTTGTTTCACTTCTAGAAGGTTTACAAGGCGAGAAAATATTGCTTTATGTCAAAAGGAATAAAACAATATCCTTGGGAAATGTTACTTCTAAGGTTGGTATAGAAGTACATCAACTTTCCTTAAAGTACTGTACTTGGTACTATAAAGCATGTGTACATTAAATGGTAGCTCAACCACCCATTTAATGCTTGACATGTGTATTAGGTTAACTTGTAAACCCTAATCCCTTTGCCTATAAAAGGTAAGGGATTCCCAGAGTAAATATCATCTTTTCTAATTAATGTGATACACATTGAAGAGTTCATTTATCTCTTAAACAAACTGACTCGTACTACTTAAAGCTAAAGCTTCAGTTTAGTCATAACAAGTTTGTTTTCTTACTCTCTTAACTTTGGTTAGAGTTTAAGTTCGAAGGAGATAACACCCTAATTGTCATTCAACCACCTTGCTATTCCGCAAGCAAGGTGTGTCATAGATTATTTATTTGATTCTAATAAAAGTCTATACGTTGAAAAGTACTTCTGTGTGTTTTAAACTTGTTCTTTATATTGTTCGTATATAATTATTTAAAACTCACTTTGTTGCCATGGAATCTGATTAGTTTAACTTGATAAACCTTATATTATATTCCAAGGGACTAACAAGTGGTATCAGAGCCTTCTGGTTTATAAAATCTCTTGAAAAAGGATATATAAAAGGTCAAAGATTTTTAAAATCAAAATCCATCTTAAATGGCAGCAATAGAAGTACCACAGACTCTTGAATACAGGGGTGGCCAGCTAAATGCCGCTCCTGTACTAGAGATGAAAAATTTCACCAATTGGAAAAAGAGGTTTATGTGTCATATCATTGGTATTGAACCTCAATTTAAAAATATCATCAAAAATGGTCCTTTTATTCCCATAGTAGCTGGTCAAAGGAAGTCAGAAGGACAATGGACTACAGATGAGAGAAAGGATGCTAACTTAGATCAACGTCTCAAAAGTCTCATCATGTCCGTCCTTCTAGATAACCAAATGAATTATGTCATAAATTGCTTAACTGCTAAATCAACATGGGTGCGAACTGATTCTATATCACGAGGGTCACCTATGATGTGTAAGAAAAGTAGGAATTGGGACTGAAGTTGTGCTATAAAACCTTTAAATTCAAATAAGGTGAATCTTTAACACAAAATTTCACCAGATACAAAGATTTGATGAATGAGTTAGTAAATGATGGCATTAATCTTTCAAAGCTTGAAATAAATACTGATTTTATAAACGGGTTACCAAAGAAGTAGCTAAGTTTCTGCCAAAGTCTCAGAAACACAAATCATGTGAAAGATTCTGAGCTTGCTTCTCTATTTGGTAAACTCAAATATGAAGAAAACCTAATAGACAATATTTATGAGACTAAAAAGAACAAATCTCTTGTCTCTGCAACACTGTCAGAACCAATAATCACTTCACTTCACATACTTGTACACACGAAATCAAGAAGAAAAGAGGAAGAAGATATGAAGAAGTTAGAGAGAAAATGGAAGGATGTAATATTAGCTTGTAAGAGAATAAACAACCAACACCCTTTTAAATGGTAGAAAAGGGTTTATATACCCATACACAATACATATGGCGGTATAGGGCTTTGACACGGATCGGCTCAGGATTTCTCTTGGCTTAACACCCATATACACATACAATTAATTAGTTACTAACGAGCTCGGTTTTTTATCTAGCCTATTACAACGTTACATAATTGAATAAATACCGAGACTAATATTCTTACTTGAACGAACTCTCCTGTTTGACTCATTATTGAGGTAACAATCTCTCCAGAAGTAAGTCTGTTTGTCGTTAAGGTCTTGTGATCTTGGTTCTCTGTCTTGGTTGTAGGCATTGTTCCTTAATGCTATGTGATCTTTTGACTTTGACGCCTTTGTCATTGTCTTTTAATTCGTCTTTACGTCTGTGATATTTAAATCTTTATCCTTCTGTCATTGATCGGATTTTGTCGCTCCTTGCGATCTTGTGTCTTGACCAAACATGCTCATACTTTGTATCATTCTTGAAAGCTTGCTAACAATCTCCCTTGACAATCATTGTCTTGATAATCTTGATATCTTGAAGGAAGATCTTGAATATCAGAGTTTGCGGAAGTTTTTATCTTTAACTCTTGAGCTTTCTTGATTCTTGAATCTTGATGCTTATAGTATGTCTTTGTAGTTTGAGCATGAGCATGTTGGTAATAATTAGACTTCAGGCTGGGAATGGGATTACCGCCACAATGTATAACATGCCTAAGTGATTATATCAACATTATGACGATAGTGTCTTTTGTTACTTAGTCGAATTAAGGTTGCCATTAACCACGGTTTCCTCGTTAATTCATTATAAATACTGCCTGTGATTTGATGAATTAAAATGAATCTTCTTGATAGGGTTTCACAGCTACATAGCCGTTATCATTACCAAGCGTCTCAAGAAGACAAACACGGTAAGAGTGAATCAGATATTTTATTCTTTCTGATTAAACCTTCATATTCATTTTCTGGAACAAGTTTGATTCACAATTGAATCGCACCATTATTTCTTTCCTGTTGACACAAGTTGATTCATATAGAATCGCACAATTCACTACCAAGGCTGTTTGATGTTGGCTCTAGCATGATTTCCATCTTTACTGTAAATACTTAAGTATCACTCGGATGTTCTGGCAATACCACAAGGATAATGCATAGGACTCTTGTTAACAGCTTGTGAACTTATTGGTGTTTAACAAGTGTTTATAATGGAATGTGTCCTAGTGAGATTTATTTTATTAATCTCTTGGCTCTAGACTCGATTAGTGCATTTTGGTTTTAGTACTCGGAGGCTGGAGCAGACTGCCCACCTATGGAATATTAAACTAACTAGAAGTGAGAAAAGTCATTAGATTGTGTGAGTATCTCTGTGACAAATGAGAAAGTTTTATGTTAGAGAAACTCAGAATGGCTGGGAAGGGTTATGCTTTGCATCACTGGTACATGATGTAGTCTTCAATATCAGAATTATCTTTGTGAAAACTGAAGATTATGTATTAACCAGTTTCTACCTAGTTATGTGGAGGGGCTGCTTGGTTTTTCAACCCTTTATCCATACATTTCTTTTTCAATCTTCATAACCCTTTAATGCTTACCAAGACGTCATTACTAACACCTTGTTGTGATTGTTCCAGTGTTAGCTCAATCTGTAACAACCCGATATTTGACATATAGCAGCGGAAGCTAATTTGGGGTATTACTTCATGAATCATAGTCACAATAATAGAAAATGAATCAAAAGAGACGTTTTTAAAAGATAAGTTATCATTCATTATTCATCAGAGTTTTTACAAACGGAAGTCCCAAAATACATTTCAAAACATATAGTTGAAATTATATCAAGTTTGGACGTCCTGTGTCAATGCCACTCTTGATGCAATAAAGATTGCTCAGTTTACCTGAGATAAACATGGTTAAAAGTTCCAACACAAAGGTTGAGTGAAATTCATAGGTTTTAAGTCTATTAAAATTATTGAATACAAGTTCATTATGTGGTTACGTTTTTATACACGCATTAGTTTGTAATTATATTGTATTGCATTTACTTTTTATAGTAAACAATATTATTGTATTTAAGTTCATGACTCCAAACACGTTAACATGGAAATCACAGCTGTGACATGGGGAGGAACTAAGCCCTCATGAAGGGTAACTTGCCAAAGTTACCACCTCATTATAATCAAAAATTTGTGCTTATTGGTACCAAAAGTATGGCACAACAACGGGAGTAGTCAACACCCTGATGATTTATCACAATATTCGCGTTCACTCGGTAGTAAACTAATGGTTCATGATTAAGAAATTTGGCAGTGCAGGCAAACTTTTGCAATAATATACCAGGATAGCATACAGTTGGAAAAACACTTGTATACATGATTTATAGCATGTATCTCCCCACAGAGTTTAGAAAACATGTAAAAGTGGAACTATGAACTCACCTTAGTTAGGGAAAATCTAATTGATGATCAAAAGTGAAAAACCTCCAGATGGTGTTTTAAACGGCTTTGTTACGCAACCTGGGGGGGGGGGGGAGTTTAATATTTGTACAAGTCTTAGTATTGCATTATAATGTAAACTTTATTTAACATCGATGTTAGTTTAGTTTATTAGTTTATGTGGAAAACATCGTTAACACTATTGTTCGGGATATTATAATCCAGGAGGTCATGTAGTAAACGTTTGAGGGTGTCAGGTCACTTTAAATCGGTTAATACAGCAAACTCGCAAAAAGTATACCCAAATGACAACCCCTAACATGAAACTCCCTTAGTAAAATGAATCACGTTATAGATTAAATGATAAGATTTTATCATTTTAAGTTTCTTCAAAAGCTAGTGGATGGATTAATTATGTTATATTTATTAACATAATTGATTTTATAGTGTTTCGATCGACAAATGTGTCAGGTTTTAATAAAATCGTGTCTTATAATATTTAAATATATTTTTATAATTTATATAAAAATATTACATTTTATACATTTAAGAATTCAAAATGGCAATATATACCCTTGGTTATATATATTTACAAGGTAAATCCTTTTAATATAACTTTTAAAATCTTTAAACCTTTAACTTTCAAGTATGACAAAACAACCCCTGAAGTTTAACTTTAGGATAATTACATTTTCAGCCCCGTTAGGTTTTAAGGTATCAAGAATTTAATAATATATACCCCTTTTGCTTGAAAACATTGCGAATTTAGTCCAAAACATAATATTGATATTTTGATTTAGAAATCATTTTAGCAGGTTTAGCTTAATTACTAAGCTATAAATTAAGTAGCTTTTATGAGCTAATAGCTTATGAAAAGAGCTTGTGAGCTTAAAAATCCAAAATGGGTTTGTTTGGTTTAGGAAAACCAAAACGCATGGGTTTGTGATTCAAGAGCTTAAACAAGAGTTTACACATGATCTTATAGATCTTATGAAAGATTTAAAATAGATTATGAGCTTATGGAACAAGTTTTTGAGCTTACTAGAGCTTATGTGGTTTGAACACCTAGTTTACGACTTCATTGGCTTCTTTTCTTTGTTTCTTGGCTTCAAATTGGCTGAGCTATTCTTCCATGATTGTTTTCTTCCGTGATTTGTTTAATACTCCATTTTGAGTGTTGTGTTAATTTTTGAGGGGGGGGGGGGGGGGGGGGGGGGGGGTGGTGGGGGGTGGGGGGGGGGGGGGGGGGGGGGGGGGGGGGGGGGGACAACTTGAGGTAGTATAGAGTTTTAGTGAATGAATTTTTGAGGGTGTGGTGGTCTCGGCTTTATATAGGGTCGAAACCCTTGGTGCCCAAGTTCTATGCTTGGAGTGGTGGCCAAGGGTTGTAGAGTAGTGACTATTGAAGGCTAGTGATGAGTATTAAGGGCAAGGACTAGATATGCAAGGTGGTAGAATGTGGTGAAGGGTTTGACTATCTATGGTGGTGACGAGTTAAACTTGGTGGCCAAGGGTGGTGATGGAGGTGCTTGGGTGGCTGCTAGGTGACGTGGTGGTGAAGGTGGTGGTGAGGTCATGGTGCTTGAGGTGCTAGTTAGGTTAGTTTTAGGTTTTAATTTTAGGAATTTTCGAATTAGGGTTAGTTTTAGGTTTAGGGTTTTCGTCTAGGTTTAGGGTTTTAGATTAGGGTTTTAGGACGAATTAGAGTTTAGGTTTAGGGTTTAGATGTTGTGCATTGAGTGTTGTGTCTTGTGCTAAAGTGGTGGTAAGAAACTAAAATGATTTAGGAGGGAAATGAGCTTATTTTGAATATCATGCATGGGTGGCTTATACATTGGGCTTTAGAAGGCTGTACTAGGGTTTTGGAGGGAAAAGATATTCAAATGTTGTGCTATGATACTTGTACACATGCCTTGAACATTTGTACACTTGTTTTAACATGAAATTAGGGTTTTTGGAATAAACGTTAACGTATAATGCTTGTTTTGAAATAACGTTGTAAATGGTACGTTAAATGGATAACGTATTTGGTAAAAAATGATATTAGAACATAGAATTGACATATTAGGACGTTTATTTGATATAAACGTTAACGTTTAAAATCCGTTTTGATATAACATTTTGAAAAGTACGTTAAATAGATAACGTATGATAAAATGGAGTTTAAAACATATTGCTTGACATATTATAACGTTTACTTGCTTTAAACGTTGATGAAATTGGCATAGGTAGGTTGCGTGAGCTCGTTTACTTTGATTATGTAAGTTACGTTACATAATGGGTGGAATAAAGCAAAAATATTCCCGTGAAAATGGTTGTACTTAATTTAATAAGTAGATATTACATTGATGAAAATTGCATCTAATTTAATAGATGGATAATTACATTGATGAAAATTGTGGGTTGTTATAGTCTCCCAACCTTAAAAGAAATCTCGTCCCGAGATTTAGTTGGATGCCGGAGTGATGTTTGAAAATAGATGTGGATACTTGGCACGAATTTGATCTTCGCGTTCCCACGTAAATTCTGGTCCTCTTTTAGAGTTCCATCTTACTTTAACTATAGGAATATGACTCTGTCTCAGTTGCTTGACTTCTTGATCCATAATTTCCATTGGTTCTTCCACAAAATTGAGTTTGTCATCGAGTCGAAGCTCTTTCATTGGAATGATGAGGGATTCGTCGGATAGGCATTTCTTTAAATTAGAAACGTGGAAAGTACTGTGGACATTACTGAGTTCTTTAGGAAGCTCAAGTTTATATGCCACTGGGTCGACCCTGTCAAGGATCTTAAATGGTCCAATGTACCGGGGGTTAAGCTTTCCTCGCTTTCCAAATCGGATGACACCTTTTCGAGGTGACACTTTTAACATAACACGATCTCCAACTTGGAATTCCAAAGGCTTTCGCCTTTTGTTGGCATAACTTCTTTGCCGGTCTCTTGCAGCTTGCAAGCGTTGTCGAATTTGCACTATCTTTTCGGTGGTTTCATGGATTATCTCTGGTCCTGTAAGTTGAAAATCTCCAACTTTGGCCCAGCAGACAGGTGATCTACACTTTCGACCATAAAGTGCCTCGAATGGTACTGCCTTAATACTGGCATGGTAACTGTTATTGTAAGAAAATTCTGCCAGTGGTAAGTGTTTTTCCCATCCTTTTCCAAAATCAATAACACAGGTTCGAATCATGTCTTTGAGTGTTTGGATGGTTCTTTTACTTTATCTATCAGTTTTAGGATGATATGCCGTACTCATGTCTAATTGAGTACCCAAGGCACTCTGCATTGACTGCCAGAATCTGGATGTGAAATGACTGTCACGATCCGAGATGATGGATATTGGCACTCCATGCCGTGAAACTATTTCCTTTATATACAACCTTGTAAGGGTTTCCATACTATCTGTTTCTCTGGTAGGGATGAAATGTGTTGATTTGGTAAGACGGTCTACAATGACCTAAATTGTGTCATGTCCGTTTGATGTTCTTGGTAGTTTTGTAACGAAATCCATCGTTATTCTTTCCTATTTCCATGTAGGAATCTCTGGTTGTATCAGTAAGCCAGATGGCTTTTGACATTCTGCTTTAACTCTAAAGCATGTCAAACACTTACCGACATATTCAGCGATGATTGCCTTAATGTTAGGCCACCAATAGTGTTTCTTTAGATCCTGATACATCTTTTCGGAACCTGGGTGGATGGAATACTTTGATTTATGGGATTCATACATGATCAAGTCCCTTAGATTACCAAAAAGTGGTAACCAACTTCGATTCTTGATACATTGGGTTCCATCAGGACGTACTTCAAATGCTTTGTCCATTCCTCGTAGGTTCTCAGCTTTGATGTTCTCTTCTTTGATTGCTTCGGTTTGGGTTTCGAGGATTTGCGATGGTAATTTTGGGTAAAGGGTCATGACTAATGATCTAACTCGGAGTGGTTTGATTTGTTCCTTCTGGATTAAGGCATCTACTACAATATCAACAGATAGTATGGAAACCCTTACAAGGTTATATATAAAGGAAATAGTCTCACGACATGGAGTGCCGATATCCATCATCTCAGATCGTGACAGTCATTTCACATCCAGATTCTGGCAGTCATTGCAGAATGCTTTGGGTACTCAATTAGACATGAGTATGGCATATCATCCCGAAACTGATAGACAAAGTGAAAGAACCATCCAAGCACTCGAAGATATGCTTCGAGCCTGTGTTATAGATTTTGGAAAAGGATGTGAGAAACGCCTACCATTGGTAGAATTTTCTTACAATAACAGTTACCATGCCATTATTAAGGCAGCACCATTCGAGGCACTTTATAGTCGAAAGTGCAGATCACCTGTCTGCTGGGCCGAAGTTAGAGATGTTCAACTCACGGGACCAGAGATAATCCATGAAACTACCAAAAAGATTGTGCAAATTCAACAACGCTTGCAAGCTGCAAGAGACCGACAAAGGAAGGCAAAAGCCTTTGGAATTCCAAGTTGGAGATCGTGTTATGTTAAAAGTGTCACCTCAAAAAGGTGTCATCCAATTCGGAAAGCGAGGAAAGCTTAACCCCCGGTACATTGGACCATTTAATATCCTTAAAAGGGTCAGCCCAGTGTCATACACACGCGAGCTTCCTGAAGAACTTGGTAATGTCCATAGTACTTTCCACGTTTTTAATCTAAAGAAATACCTATCTGATGAATCTCTCGTCTTTCCAATGAAAGAGCTTCGGCTTGATGCCAAACTCAATTTTGGGGAAGAACCAATAGAAATTATGGATCGTGAAGTCAAACTACTGAGACAGAGTCGTATTCCTATAGTCAAAGTAAGATGGAACTCTAAAAGAGGACCAGAATTTACGTGGGAACACGAAGATCAAATCCGTGCCAAGTATCCGCATCTATTTTCAAACATCACTCTGGCATCCAACTAAATCTCGGGACGAGATTTCTTTTAAGGGAAGCAGACTATAACAACCCATAATTTTCATCTATGTAATTATCCATCTATTAAATTAGATGCAATTGTCATCAATGTAATATCTACTTATTAAATTAAGTACAACCATTTTCACGGGAATATTTTTGCTTTATTCCCCCTATTATGCAACATAACTTGCATAACCTAAGTAAACAAGCTCACGCAACCTATCTATGCCAATTTTATAAACGTTTATAGCCAGTAAATGTTATATAATATGTCAAGCAATATGTTTTAAACTCTATTTTATCATACGTTATCTATTTAACATACTTTTCAAAACATTATTACAAAACGGATTTCAAACGTTAACGTTTATATCAACACCCTAATTATATGAAATGTTTACATATAAAGTGAATGTTCAAGCTTGCAAGGCAAGTGTACAAGTGTACAATGCATTAATTTTTAATTTTAATTCCCTCCAAAACCAATGTACAACTCCCTAAAGCTCAAAGTACAAGTTAAACAAGCATAGAATTCAAACTAGGTCATTTTCATCAACTTAAAGTGTTCGACCCATTTCATCAAATTTGACCCATTTACACAAGTTGCAACACTTAAAGTACAACTTCTAAACCAAGAAACTAAACCCTAATTCTAACCTAAAACTAGACGAAAACCCTAAACATCTAAAACTATTTCTAACCTAAAACCAAGAACCTCAAGCACCTCAAACACCTCAAGCACCTCAAGTAGCTCCATGAATCACCTCCTTGCACCCTAGCTATTACTTGGTCACTACTCTACAGCACCTTGGCCAACACTCCACTTAACTTGGTCACCACTCTAAGTAAACTTAGGCAATACTCTTTTCTTTACACTATATATACACGCATACATACATACACTTTTAATTTACCATCAAAAATTCATACTACCTTAAAATCATATTCTAGCCATGCCATAGAAGAGAAGAAAGAAGGTTTAAGCTAAGTAGAAGCCAAGATTTAAAAAGAAAGAAGTCTTTGATTCATAACTTAAAGTGTTCGACCCATTTCATCAAATTCGACCCATTCAAGCTTTTGTAAGTCTTCACCTTGTTCTATAAACTCTTGTATTGTTTTAGATTATACATCAGCTCCTATACATCCTTATGATCTCATGAAATCAGCCCTTAAACCCTAAAGCTTACTCATTTGGTTTTCCTAAACCAATTGCACTCTAAAACCCCTAAAAAGCTCTTTTTGTGTATCTAACAAGCTATAAGCCATAAGCTGTTATAATAAGCTATTTCAATAAGCTCATTTATCATTTCTATAAGCTTTAAAACTAATCTTAAAGTCTTAAACCCATCAGGTTAATCATTTTAAACCAAACGAACCCATTTTGAATTTTTAAGCTCATAAGCTCTTTGCATAAGCTATAAGCTCATAAAAGTTACTTATTTGAGCTTATAGTAGTAAGCTATAACCTGCAAAATTGATTTCCAAATCAAAAATATCAATATTATGGTTTTTGGACTTAATTCGCACATGGTTTCATGCAAAAGGGTATATATTGTAAATTCTTGAAACATATAGCTAGAGGGCCTAAAAATGTAATTATCCTAAAGTTAAACTTTAAGGTTTTTTTTGTCATACTTGAAAGTTAAAGATTTAATGTTTTAAAAATATAATTAAAGGGTTAATTTTGTAAATATATATATCAATGGTATATATTGTCATTTTCATATTCTTAAAGGTATAAAATGTAATATTTTTATATTAATTATAAAAATATATTTAAATATTATAAGAATCGATTTTATTAAAGCCCGACACATTTGTCGTTATCATTTG